>JANHFR010001602.1:11459-23861 GCA_032468015.1 Mimophis mahfalensis | reverse complement strand
AATGGAGAACTACTTGCTGTTTAAAGGCAGCGCAAATTAATGAAGACATACATATAAGTATGCATGTTTGTTATCTAGATAAAACATGCATTCCTTAAACAACAAGAACTAGGAGCTATGAACAAAAAGCTGTGAGATTAAGATGTTGAGTTACGTATTCTTATATTTTGTCCAGGAGGCTGAGTAAATGTCCGTAAAGCTTAGATCTTAGTTGCTCAATGAATATCTAATCCACACCTTGACCTTCCTCTGGAGAGCATTCCCATGAGTAATGTGGAAACAGGCAACTTCAAACCAGCTATGCGAAGCTAGTGGGGAGAAAAATCTGTGCTAGTATAGCAATCATTCTTCTGCAGCTGAGGACTGTGGCTTTGGAAGATGAGGGGGAAGGGTGCTTAACAGTTGAAATTTGAAAGAGAAAAGGGAAGAGGAAGAAGGCGAGATTAATTTAAAGCCTTTTGGAAGAATGGGAGATGACTTTGCCTCTCTGTGGATATGGTGAATTAACTCTGTGGAGATGTCAAAGAAATCCAAGAATTCGCAAAGGTGTAGAGGAAGTTGAGGAAAGAAATGAGCTTATCTCATTAAAATCTGCTCTTCAGGAAGCCTTGGGGATGTCGGGACTTTCAGAGTTTCTTCAAACATGTTTTTTTTTTTTTTACTGAAATTAACTTCACTAAGAAAGACATGCAATAGAAAAGGTTTAACCGCAAGTTAAGCATTAGAATTGCATTATGTGGCTGGCATGCAGATGTGGTGTTCATGAAGTAAATCAGTGCCAGGATATCTCACTCAGGCAGAAAGGGTTTTAATTTGAGGTTTCTGTTGTTTTAAGTCAAGAAATGAAGGGTTGAAAGAATATGATTAAAGGAACAGCAGCACAGAAATGGCCATGCAAGTGGACAAGGGCTAAAAGCATATATGTCTGCCCTGAGGCATTTCTCTAGTGAAGTAGAGAAAAACACACCGAATGTTGAAATAGCAGCAGATCCACCGATTGCTGAACAAGTTTTTTTCCTAAAGGATGATGCAAGAGACAAATGTCCTTGTTAACTTTGTGGCTCACCTTTAAATTCTAAGCAGCATCTTTGAACCCTTACCTGATCACAGAGGTGGAGTGCAGTCAAAAGAAGGAAGGCACCTGTTGTAGGCCTATAAATGCGCCAGTAGGGCTTTTCTAGAGTTTTGGACTTCAAAAACCTGAGGTGGGTTATAAAAGGAGATTTCAAAAGGTAGTACAGGGAGACAATGAAAGATGGGCAGGTCCTTTCCTTGAGGCCTTCCCAGAGAATGAGCTGCCATTCAGCACTCAACAAACAGGTTGAAAGACATTTATAAGGCATTCTTAAAACTAACCATAGACATATGTTCACAATGAATTCTGTTTGTTTTTAAAGTTGCCTTGGGTTCAATCTGATAAGTGGCCCTCTCTACCTTTAAGGCTGTGAAGGGGGAATAGTTTCAGTTCTTTTTTTCACAGCTGCATTCCAGACAAATCTTGCTTAATGCCAGCCTGATTACTCAAACTCCAGGAATCCCATCCTGAACTGAACCTGGAAGCTGGGGATGGCAAAAAGTCCCAACCATGGAACATGCCAAGCACACCAGAGCCATTTCAATGTTGAGAGTAGGTGCTTTGAGAAATTTATTCTGTGCATGAAATATAACTCCCACTATTTTATTCCAAGCAAGGAAAATTTCAGCAATTTCAAGAGGCCTAGTTTTGAGGATTCTGAGTCCCACTGCTCCAAAATCCTGGGATGCTGTTTTGTGGTTTGTGTTTGGGCTTCTTCCTTCAACGTTTCATACTGACTAGTTCAGAAGCTGGAACCACTCATGTTGCTGTTACTGTTGTCTACGAGTGAATGGAGCAAGGTGAGTGTGGAACATTAAGAGGGAAGTGGGAGGATGCAGGTAAAAGAAGGTGGAAATAATACAAAGGGAAGATTCAGAACTTTGTGCCATCTCCACAAGAGTTCTTACTATATTACTCCTGAGAGCTCAAATACAAAGATTAATAATAGAGGATTGGCATGCTGAACTTTGTGTATGTGTATGTCCTGTGTGTGCTCTCACATCTGATCATAACTTTACAGAATTATTCTTTCAGTTAGGAAGCAACAACCTGCTGGTTCATCCCAGGCAGGTGGAAACAAAACCATCACAAAATTATAATGTTGCTTTTGTTAGGATTGCACCTGGCAAACAGGCTGAAAAATAAACTAAAAATCTTTGCCTTCTGAAACTTAGCTTAAGGAAATGTAAACAAAAATATAAACAAATTTTAAGACAACAAACTAGTCACCAAAGACTGTAAGAAACGCTGGAGAGTTTAGTTGCTTTCTTTATCTCCTTAGGTGCTGGGTAAGTGACACTGAAGGTTTACTTAAAGAAACATTATCTGTTCTTTCTGTTGAGAAGGAGGTAAGGGAATGGAAAAAGAGCTGATAACAGATGCTCATCTAAATATAACTTTCAGGGTTTTTTTGAAAGTTGTTTCTACTATATTCAGCAGAGATTTGTTGTAATAGGTTGATGTGTTTAAAGTCACAAGTTTGGTCAAATGTTCTTCCATTTGAGCATTGTGGCATTCTCTGCTGCAGCATCTGCCCTGTGGAACAGACTTCCTCGATTTAGTTTGTTGCCCTGATGACAGAGCAGTTCTTCCCCCACAGGCACTGGGTCAGGAAGTTAGAGGAGCCTGTTGTGCAACATGAACTACGTAATCTGGTTGCTGGTATAGTGTGTTTCACATTATATTTTATCGTTTTTCCTTGTCCTAGATATCTGTAATCCTTGTTTAGCCATCCAGAGTCATTTATCAAGAAGGCAACCATATAAATACAGATAGTCCCAATTTACAACAGTTGACTTAGTGACTGTTTGAAGATTGTAACTTGTAAGGCACTGAAAATAGCAATTTATGACCATTTTTCACTTATGACCATTGTAGCATCCCCATGGTCATGTGACCAAAATTCAGACACTTTGCAACTGACTCACATTTATGACCATTGCAGTGTCCCGTGGTCATATGACTACCTTTCGCAGCATCCTGACAAGCAAAGTCAATGGGAAAACCAGATTAATTTCACAACCGTGTTACTAATTTAACACCTGCAGTGATTCACTTAACAACTGTGCCAAAAAGGTCATAAAACAGGGCAAAATTCACTTAAGAAATGTTTCACTTAGCAGTAAAAATATGGGGCTCAATTCTGATCATAAGTTGAAGACTACCTGTAATTTAAATAAATCAATGAAATGCTGCCACCACCATCTAATTCTAATTCTGAAAATAAGGCAGTAGCATCTGGGTCCATGTTCTCATTGTTTCCTATAGTCAGAACACGAAGTATTTTGGGTTTTGTTTTGACCAGATATTGAATGCTCAACCTGTTTTGTTTCATTCCAATAGAAAACAGCCAACTTGTAATCATTTTGATGGAATGTTTTGTACTTTGTTGCAAGTTTGAAACAAGACATTGTTTTATACATCTATCCATACTGCCAACACTGCTTATTTAAAATTTTGAAACTGTTCCTGAGGTTTGACATTCACTTTATTTATGTCTTACCTGTTTTTAGTGTATCTGAGAAAGTCTGGATGAATCACAAAGTACTGATCCAAATTGAAATTGTCAAATTTATCCCGGGGCCTTGGCCTATAAAAAAACAAAATATATCTTTAGGCAAACTATGTACAGTTCAAATCAAAGCTGGTTTGTCTAGCTTTTCTATAAGTCAGAGTGATGATGCAAGGTCTTATCTTTTCGCACACTGTATCTGAGATCAAAATGGGGAAAACTGAGGAGTCAAAGCGTATGTATATTTTTGTACTATATTCTTCAGTTAAAGTCACATTGACATCAAAATAACAGCTATTATTAAAAGGAAAAGTGAGAAAAAACAATGGATCAAGGGAGTCTTTTGAAAAGAAAGAAGGTGGCAAAAATTTTAAGGAATGTGATTGTTTAAAAAGGGGCCAGAGGCATATGGCAAAATGTGTGTGATATAAAACACATGTCAGGATATATGTACTTAATGGCAGTATGTGAATGATACCTTTATGCACATTTTGGATTCCCTCCGATTTGCTTAGGACTCTACCCAACCTAACGGTGGGTTCATCTACACGGCTCCGAGATGTTCATTTATCCTTCGTGGAGCACTTTTCTTTCCCTCAGTGTTTCCTCTATATTGCCATCCCATTCTTGAGGCAGGCTGAGAACAGGTCAAGGAAAGTAATGTTTCCCATCAGAAAACGGAGCAAAAGCACCTGTGTAAACATTTTGAATTCCTAGGAAACATTGGCAGCCTTCAGATGATCATAAGATCGTGCTCTATCATTGGCAATGGGATTATTTGTGCCTCCAAAGTCATCCCTTCTTTGCTTGCCAGAGAAAACAAAAACTTCACTAAAATTTTCTCTTTTGTTTCATCTTAGGGAATATTGACCACATGGAATTCCTTCTCTGAGTCAGATTTTCCATTGCTGTAGCATCTTCTACCATGAAGGCCTTTGTGAAATGGACAATGACACAAAAACTTACTTTGCTCGTCCTTCCCTTCTTTGGTCCTCCATCTTAGTCCACCATGGAAGGAATATTACAGCAGTGCACAGAAAATACACCAACCTGTTCAACAAGCCTTATTTGTCAGTTTGTGCACTCTTCCCCCTCCTTTTTGGAATTATCAAAATGTTACAGTGATGTTACTTGATCTTTGACAGAATTGTGGGGGACTGAACATTGTAGGCAAAGAAATAGGAAATAGAAATGGACAATTGAATAACAGGAGGGATGCCAGTCTTTTATCTTCCTTAACTCTGCAAGTATTCATATCCAAGCATTTCACACCATGAGTCTTTAGCAAGAGGGCCGCTGCAATGGTGAAAGTCAGCTGGGCCACCAACTTCAGAATGCTCTTAAACTTGTTGGTCAAAGTGCCATGTAAGTCACCAGTGAGGGAAGGAAAGGGCATTAGAGGACAAGACAGTGGGTTTCAAAACAGTACAGTCCACTCCCATTGTAAGAACAGGGGAAAGTACATCATAACAAGGCTGAAGGGATAAGCCCTACGAAAAAGCCAATAGAAATTGTTATACTCAAACTCTTTTTTAAAAAATCTCTTTGCCATTTATTTTCATTAACAGGAAACTGATGGGCCACCAGAGATCCTTGAAAGGAGAACTCACAAAATTAATCTAAATTTTGTCTGCTGATTATTCATTAAGATATTGAGGGTGGGGGAATGTCTTCAGAGTTCTTATTTGAGAATGTTATTTTTCTGTTATGCCAAATGAGATGTGGGCACAGTGGGCCAAAATGTTAATAAATTATGAAAACCCAGCCATTCTTATTCATTAGCATTTTACACACTGAAGAAAGATCTTCAAAATATTTGCAAGGAGTCAGCAATGCAAGATCAAGAAAAACTCTCCACGCTGCCAAGGCAGAAAAATTGCAAGATAATAAATACTGAAAGGCCTACTTTGTCCTTATCCAAATATACTTTGGATAAACCTCTGCATCTGGACCTGCTTTCAGTTGAAGATGTCTGTTATGCTACATTGTTTTTATGCATTTCAAAAGGGCGTCTTTACGCCCATATTCTATTCATATGTATTCATTTCTGCATTTTCCTCCTCAACAGCGTCCATAGCAAACCATACAATGACAGGGCAATGTCATCAGCCATATCCAATGTACTTGCTTTCCAAAACCTGAGGTTATGAGATTATGCAAATCACAACATTTGCATGATGATCTTGTCACTGCATGTCGTGACAAGATCATCATGCATTATCCCCTCTTACCTTCCATTGTGGAAGCCCTTATCCAGAAAGCACAGCACTACTCACCCATAATAGTCCAAAAATCCTTTCCTGACATTGATGTTCTGAAGAAGAGCTTTCAGCCATTCATAATCTCTTGCCCCTTCCAGGAAGTGTAGATACTTGATCTCCTAGGAAACATGCCACAGAGACACTGGGAGGTGGGGGACAGCAGATGGAGTGCCACAGCATAAAAGATAGGGGTGGGCACTCTCTGCTAGTCTTGGGTGAAAGAGGGATAAATCAGAGTTGGCTTGTAAAACTTGAAGGAAAGTTTAAAGTTTTTTTAATTTAAAAAGTTGCTCTCACAACTACCGTTCACAGTAGGAGGAGGAGGAGAAATTTAAGGATATCTGCCTTACTTTTCCTGCAGGGATCTTCTTGAATCCACGATTCCCCAGAATCATAACTGAAGACACTAAGGAGTAAGCTGTGAATCCATAGAAAGAAGTTCTTGTTCCCACATCTTTTTCATAACCCTTGATCACAGCTCCGCTCACTCTGGTAAAAGGGACCATATAAAATAACGAAGTTAGCTAAGTGGAGCTTCTTCAGATACATATGCATAATTTTCAAGATTCCAGGGGAATATTAAGATACATTCCATACATGCATACCCATTGGTTGATGAGTGAGAATTGCCCTCATAATTCCAGCTGAACTTAGAGAATGTCTTAGCTTTAAGCTTTCACAGAGCACCATTGTGGGCTTTTTTGTGTGTCCAACTACTAGAAACATTTTTTTTCCTGCTGTCTAATTTTCACAGCACTGACTTCTAATAAGTTCTCCTCCGATGCCTCCAGCTGGCCAATGGGAAAGTACAAAAAAGCAGCTAGCCAGCTGTTCTTTCATGTGAAGAAGAAGAAAATCAAAGCCAGCCAATCACTGTGGAGACGTTGTCTGGGAAGAAGATGTGCCAGACAACCTTAGGATGCAGGAAGAACTTATAGGGACCAGGAAGTGGAACAAGATGAAAGTTTCCATCAATGGGAATCCATCTTCCTTGCTGCTCTGGAAGGAAATTTGCAAAATTGCCCTCTGGAAGAAGAACTGAGCTGATAGTTAATCAGCTCAGTTTCCCAAGTTCCTTGCCCACAGGCATAGATACGAAAAGAAACCTCAGCCTATCAAATATGACAGTCTGAGTAATCATCACATTGTTTTTCAATAAACCTTAAGAAAGTGTATTATTAGCAGTATTATTATATTGGTATTGACAGAATAGAACTAAAGCTGGCTATTCCTGGCTCCTGTTTGGGTAAAACCAAGGAATCATCCAAACATCTTGCTTGCCACAGCATGAAGATATCTCACTGTTTGTGGAGATTGTGAACACAGAATACTGTCCTCTATCTATTCTGGCTCACTGCAAAGGCAGCCACTGCCTGTCTCTTCTTCAGTTGCTTCCAGGTTATATTTTCCAGCTTCTTCCAGCAGTAGCCATGGATCTGGACTGACAGACTGAGCATCACACTAGGATAAGATTAGAAGCCGGGTCCACTGGCCTACTGAAGCTGCTACAGACCTTTCTCTGACCTTTGTTCTCTGATTTGCAGCTCCATCTGCTTTTTGACACTGGACAAACCACAGCTTCTACTCTGCTAAAAAAAAAAAGGCCCATCTCTCGCATTTCTCTTAATAAAATAAAAACCTCTCCCATCTCTTTTAGTAATCAACAGGTGACAATAAAAGCAGCAAGAGGAGGAGAGAAATATTTGGTACCAGTTCTCTAGGTCCCAAGAAACCTTACTTCTGTCTATATGGAGTGGCAGCTGAAGAGCCATTTTCCAGTTCTGTTCTTTATTCTTCATTCTTATTTTAAGTTATATGCTGCCCTTCTCCCGAGGGACTCAGGGCAGCTTACAACCCATTAAAAACAAACAAGATAAAAGTTAAAATGAAATTGAACAACAATTTAAATCTCAACAGACCATTTTAAAAATTAGAATTAAAATAACCAATCTCCATAAAATTAATATTCTAGTCAGGACAGGACAGCTTGTTGGAACAGCCAAGTCTTTAGGGTGCAGCAGAAAGATCGCCAATCAGGGATGGTCCGAATTTCTGGGGGAATCTTCCTTACATCCAATCTTCCAAGTGGATGTAAGAAAAGGGGGGTGGAATTAGCCAGCACCTGCAAACCTTGCCATAGCACAGAATACAAAGAGGGCCAATATAGCTGCTTGCTCCAGTACACTTTGGGGAATGATTTTTATGTCTGCACCCAGCAGACTTCTGAAAGGTAGGCTGACTACTTGGGTAAAGAGTCCCTGCTGTAACGTAGAGGATGCAGCATCTAAACTGGAGGGGAGGAGGTAGCTATGCTTCAGGGATGACAGCAGAAGAATCGTAACTGTGCAGGTGGTATCTTAATAGATAAAGCTGCATACAACTTCAGGGCTTCTGCAGAACTACTGTTCTTCTTACCGGAACACATAATCATGAGAGTCAATTTCCTTGCCCATTCTGGAATTATTCAGTATCCCTCCATTTCCTACTACGGCACAAGTGATGCACTTGGAGGTCTGACTGCTGTTGCGGGCAAAGAGAATGTGATGGTAGGGTTTAGAAGGAAGCATGGATATCACTTCTTTTACCACTGGAAAGAAATGAGATGCAATTATTCATAGGAAGGGGCTAGCAGGTTACATTAATTCAGGCAGGTCCAAACTGGGTAGGACACAACAAACAATTCAGGCACAGCTGAAAAGCTAAATTAGAATATATTACATTGATTGACTATCTTGTCTCAGCATTGGAAGTTCAGTTGTGCATAGAGCTTGTGATCTTCCCTGCTACAAACTGAATCTGGAATTGTCAGTGCCATTATATGTCCCTGACCAGGAAATAAAAAGCTAAAATGTCTTCCCGAAATCACTGGAAGGAGAAAGAGGTACATGCAAGATTCTATTATTATATAGGCGTATTATATTTACGATTGTTCAGCATCCATTCAAAGTTAACAATGGGGCTGCATGAAAGATACTTATGACCAGCCCTTGATATTCTGACCAAACCCCTGTGGTGAGGTGATTACGATCTGAGCACCTGTCAACCAGCTCACACTTAAGATGGTTGCAGTGTCCCATGGTTGTAGGATTGTCATTTGTCACTTTCCCTGCCAGCTTCCCCACAAGAAAAGTCAATGGGGAAGCTGGCAGAGAAGATCGTAAATCATTTCCACTCCCACTGCTTTTTCTCCCAAGGAGCCTGGCTACGGTGTATGAGATTCCAGGAGACTTGTACTTCCTAGCGTGCATCCCCTTGTAGCAATCCCTCCACCTGAATTCTGCAGTATTTGCCCACAGATGCAATAGTGAAAAGTGAATCATTTACCTAATATTATAATGTCCATAATTATATCATTCCATTGTAAAGAAATTTAGTCCCTTGCATGCCAAGTCTATTTTTTTTTAAAATTCCATTTATATGCCATCCTTCTCCGGAGACTCAGGGCGGCTTATAACCTTTATAGCAATAGCCTTCATTCTTTGTATATACCTGCTTATTAGGGCATTCGGTGGGCCCTAAGTGGTGTTTTACAAATTCAGCTTAATGCCCTCAACAATCTGGGTCCTCATTTTACCCACCTCGGGAGGATGGAAGGCTGAATCAACCTTGAACCTGGTGAGATTTGAACTCACCTTAATTGCAGGTAGCTGGCAGCTAAGTGCTACTTAACAGCACTTTAATCCACTGCACCACCGAGGCTATTGCACGGAGGTATTGCTCTACTCTGAATGAAAGCCAAATACTTCCATTAACATGCTTCCTATGGAGCATGTCCCTTAGTCTGGTAACCATGTAGAGAACATCCTTTTCCATAGTTCCAAAAGTTTACTTTCTAGCAGCAGGACCATCTTCAGATGAATTGTTTTCCAGCTAAACTAAGTAACCGGATAGGTCCATAGCAGGAGAGGTGCTCCTGCAGATAATTGTGTCCTAAGACATTTAGAGTTTTAAAAATTAAACTATAACTAGTAGGTAGCTTGTAGCCAGGGCAAATCTTTCAACAGAATTTTATTTACAGTATATCCATCTTTCTTAGCATATGAGTCTGGGCAACTAACACAATTTAAAGCAGCAACAATACTGATAAGTAAAATAATGGTACAGGTAATATCCATCATTACAGCACAATTCATTGGGGTTTAATTGAAAAAAAGCTCCCAACACTGAAATTATTGAGCCACCGTGGTTAGAGTGCAGTACTGCAGGCTACTTCTGCTGACTGCTGGCTGACTGCAATTTGGCAGTTCGAATCTCAACCAGGCTCAAGGTTGGCTCAGCCTTCCAGCCTTCCGAGGTTAGTAAAATGAGGACCCAGATTGTTGGGGGCAATATGCTGACACTGTAAACTGCTTAGAGAGGGCTGTAAAGCACTGTGTGGCTGTATATAAGTTTAAGTGATATTGCTCTATGAATCACATTCACTTAAAATTTGGGAAACAGGCAGATCTTAAAGGCCTTATGGAAGATCAAGAGCTTCTTTGTGGGTGGAGGTGGTGTGTTTCCATAAAGTAGGGACCATGACAGAGAAGGTATCCTTTTGGGATCCCATTCCTCTGTTTCATAGAAGAGACTTGAAGCATGCCTGCTGTGTCAGATCAGGTGCGATGGGCAGAAATAATTGGAGATAAGGGGTCCCACAAATAACTTGGTTCTGTGCCATGATCATATGACCCTTGCTTTAGTCATTAGAGGAGAGGCTACTATTTGCTCTCATTGGCTTTCCTCACTATTTTTCTGTATGAAGGATCTTTTTCCACTTATGTGTTTAATGGCATTGTATTTAGCTCTGAGGATCGGTAATATTGCAGCCAGGTTTTGAAACGGAACACCACTGGGACATAAGACAATTTAAGCCATAGAAAAAAGGCTATAATTGTTGGCATCACCCTCTTTAACTGTTGGCATTATTTTATGGTGCAGGGTAAACCAACATTATTACTGCCAATAAATTTTGTAGTAAACATGAATGCAAACACATGTTCATAATCTAGTGACTTTTGTTTCTTCTTTTCTTAGGATCACGCTAGGAATGTGGACTTATCACAAGATGGGGAAACGTGGAGCAGGTTTTGGGTGGATGGACTGATAACTGGCTCAGTATATTTCTGATACCTTCTACCAGAAGCAGTAGTCTTGCTTTTAACCCATACGATGCACCCCATAATAGAGATGCTCACATGAGAAGTTTAGCTCCATGAAGCCAAACGGTGGAGCAAAATGGTCCAGACGCTTCCATTCACTGTCACTGAAGTGACTCCTGTCCATGAAGATTGTGATGTTGGGTAGGAAAATATCATGTAACCAATCAGATTTGGCAGCCTTGCTCCTCAGAGAATCTGGGCAGGTCTAAGAAGTGGAGAAAGAAGGGAAGAAAAGTTACAAGGCAACTGTTTGAAAAATCAGTATTGCCCAATCACGGCAGCTTTCCATTCTTGTGGACTATCTTACAGAGTTCTGATAATAATTGATATGAATGAGTAAATACGATCTGCACATTGTCAGGTATTCCAATAAATAATCCTAAAGCTGTGGGGTTTTTTTTAAAGTAAATGTACTCTTGCTGATTTTTCTCCCCTACGGAGTGTCCTTTTCTTTTTCTTTTTGGTGATGGTTGTAGAAAGCCTCCATAAACTGAGTTTTCTTCAAATCATTTTATGAAGGGTCCAGATACTGCTCTCCAGTTATAATCCCCCAATGTTCTTAATATTTTCTACTATTCTCTCTTAATTTATCTGTTAAAAGTCGCAAAATTCCTTGAGACTAGTAATACAGGTAGTCCTGTTCTTACAACAGTTAATTTGACTATTTGAAGTTACAATGGCACTGAAAGAAGTGGCTTATGACCCTTTTTCACACATATGATTGTTGCAGCATCCCCATGGTCACGTGATCAAAATTTAGACATTTGGCAACTGACTCATATTTATGATGGTTGTAATGTCCCGGAGTCATGTGATGCCCCTTTTGTGAGCTTCTGACAAGCAAAGTCAATGGGAAAACCAGATTCACTTGACAACTGTCTTACTAATTAACAACTGCAGTGATTCACTTAATAATTGTGGCAAGGAAGGTTGTAACATGGAAAAAACTCATTTAACAAATGTTTTGCTTAACAACAGAAATTTTGGGGTCAACTGAGGTCAGAAGTTGAGGACTACCTGTACTAGAGCCCATCTGTCCAAATGATTCTTCGTTTGGCAGCAACAAGAATTGGTGAAATATTTGAATACATTAATAGTCTAAATCCCCAAACATGTGTAAGGAATCCTAATGTAGATGCTAGATTAGAAGAATACTTAATATTCATGGTCTGTATATGAAAATCACTCAATTTCTACTCCCTGACACAGTACAACAGCACAATCACAACAAGGTCTAGTCTTCAGATTCATCTTCTGTGGAGATTGTTGCAATGTAACTTTAAGAAATATCGCTCTTTTCTCATTCTGTAAGATCCTAATGCAATCTTATTCACCTTAGATCAGGGGGCTTCAAGGGGTCTTCAAACTTGATAGCTTTAAGACTTGTGGACTTCAACTTCCAGAATTCCTCCT
>JANHFR010001597.1:0-10094 GCA_032468015.1 Mimophis mahfalensis | reverse complement strand
AGTCTTAGCAGTTCTTAAAAGTAAGTAAATACAACCTCAGATGAACAACATGACATTACAACATGTCATCATTTATTTTATAAAAAGAAAGCCAAAATGGGGAAGCTGTGTATGTAAAACATACGATTCAATAGTTTTGAAAGAATTTTGATTCCATTTTGGAAGAATTTTGGTTCACTGTTCTTTACAACATTGCTTCAGTTAATTGAAGTTTGTGAGCATTTGTTTTATGTACAGCTCACTTGAGGTCTCACCAAAGCATTTCAATTGGGTTGAGGTTAGGACTTTGACTGGGCCATCACAACACCTTGATTCTTTTCCTTTTCAGGCATTCTGTTGTAGTTTTGCTGGTGTGCTTGGGGTCATTGCCTGCTGCATGACCCAATGTTGGCCAATCTTTAGCTGTCAGACAGATGGCTTCACATATGACTCTACAATATTTTTGTGTACAGAGGAGTTCGTAGTCAACTCGGTGACTGCAAGCTTTCCAGATCCTGTGACTGCAAACCAAGTCAAAATCATTCCCCCTCTACCACAATGTTTAATGGTTGGTATGAGATGTTTGTGCTAATGGCCAGTGTTTGATGTTTACCAAACAGGGCACTGTGTATGGTGGCCAAACATCTCCACTTTGGTCTCATCTGTCCAAAGGACAGTGTTCCAGAAGTCTTGTCATTTGTTCAGATGCAACTTGGGAAACCAAAGCTGTGCTGCAATGCTCTTTTTAGAGAAGAGACTTTCTCCTGGCAACCATTCCAAACAAACCATACTTGTCCAGTCTTTTTCCAATTGTATGGTCATGAACTTTAACATTTAACATGCTAACTGAGGCCTGTGGGGTCTGAGATGTAACTCTTGTACTTTTTGCAATTTCTCTGAGCACTGCATGGTCTGACCTTTGGGTGAATTTGCTGGGATGTCCATTCAGGAAGATTGGCAACTGTCTTGAATAATCTTCCTCTGTAAATGATGTACTTTAAATTGTTTGCACATAACCTTACAGACACACCTCAATGCTGGAGACAAGCAAACTCCTAAAACTTTGGATTTTATAGAAGTAGTTACACTTGGTGATGATCAATTGATTAAAGGCACTTGATTAGCAGCAACTGCTTGTTACTTAGCCTCTTCATACTTATGGAAGTAGTAAGGATGTTCTTAATTTTTCACACATGGCTTCTCCAATTTGGCTTTCTTTTGGTAAAATAAATGATGACATAGTGTGATACATCATGTGCTGTTGTTCTTCTGGGGATGGATTCACCTACTTTAAAGAACTGCTAACGATCAGGTGATTTTTACTATGTCTTGATACATAACACCATACAATTCAAAGAGAGTGTACATTGTGTGCACATTACTATATATAAAATATTTCATGGCATCAATGTGGGGACTGTAGGGATGAATATCAAAAGTCTTCAGTAGTGGTTTTAACTCTCCCATTACCTAGCCTACTATAGGCTTCTCTGAGTCTGAGAAAGAGGGTAATAGTTTGCAAAACCTGACTAACTTGGAATATTGCACATTCTTCAATTATCAAAGGAATCCTTAATCACTTCCCTGTCCATCAAACAGTTCTTAGAAATCTGTATTTATAGTTGTTGGGCAGGAAACTCTTACTATTTTAATTTGAGCTAGATTACAGAATGATGACTTGATAGGAGGCAAAGATCTCTCTATCTAGAAAGTATTGAGTGATTCTCCTGCCATAAGTATCTCTTACTGGAAAGTCATGGAACCAATGGCCTCCCAGTGAGGTTCTAAATGATTGTGAGTTCACCGAATTAGCCCAATGCTTAAGAGAAATGATTGATGGCTTTTTGATCATTGAATATGTCCCTGCAGATTTAGAGGAGGTAATTCTAAGACTGAAGAACAGGGCCCTCCTATGTCAGAAACACCTATTTTTCAGGTTGAAAAAAAAATCATTAGCCTTGCCAGGTTGAAAGGATTAGCTAGTGACATCACTGTTTCCAGGGAGATGCCCTGGGAGTGGTGTTCCTTTCACATTCCCAACAAGGTGCTAGAGAGAATGACAGGAGCTCATACCGCCATGCAACAGCACTTGGATTTCAAACATGGGCTTGCTAACTTTCAACCCAGCGTCCTAACCATATGACCCACCCCACTCCTGGTGGACGAGAGTCCCCAAGGTAGAGAGTAAAGAGGTTATGTCTCCACCCTCCTAAAGTGGTCAGTATGAGCTGAAACAATCCCACTCCCAAAGGATCTTTACACTGTGCAATCAATCTTTAGAATGATCATTGAAATGGAGAGGATTATATCCCGAAATTTGTTAGAGTGAAAAGGAGAACACCACTTAAACATTGGCACAACTAGGAAAGGCTTATGGCTGCTGCAAATGTAGGCTGCTGATGAGGAAAACACAACATCACAGAGAGACAGCAGAAAGGGAGGCTGTTGAGACATCTCCATATCACGTTAGAAGGTGCCTTTCAGATGAAAGTGGTAACCTGGTTTCAGAGGAAGCCTGGCACATATCAAACATAGCCCCAGAGTAGGAATTACTACTGATCTACCTTTGCGAAGAAAGTTTCCTTTGCTGAGATCTAGGTAACCAGGAGGCAAGAAGGTATAGTTTGCTCTAGAATCCCCTTTCATGTTATCAAATGTAGCTTTATCCACCACATCATCCACCTCCTTTTCAGTTAGTTTTTTCCCTAGGAAGTTGCATATTTTCAGTACAGAACTTCTCAGATCCTGCAAATTGATACAACTTTATATTAGTTCATCCATAACAATGGAGAAAAGATGGAAAATGATGTTGATATATTTTGGGAATTCTCAAGCTTTAATTTTAAACTTTAATTTTTTTCTTACTAAAAAAAATACCTGGAGATGAATTTTTTTTTTTTCAATGAAAACTGGATATAGAAACAATATCAATGAATTAAACAAGCAAATGCTGCTTTAGGACTTCTTGTAAATGATATCAAGAGGCAAGTTTTTGAAAAACGTTTTTAGTTCACAATATATTTATGGGCCACAGATTCAGATGCATATTCTTAGCAATCTTGGCTGCATTAGAGGCTGTCCAATTCCCAAGTCAGGCTTAAAAAATGCCTTGCCAAGATTAGCTGTGTGGTCACCTCTACTACTCCCTTTTGGAGTAAATTATTTACATATCCCATCATTTCTAAAGCTCTCTGTGTTTGATGGTTGCACATACACATACACCACACAACACAAACAGATCTTACCTTTTTCATTTCTTCATAAGACAGGAAGAGAATATTGAAATCACCCTTATGAGCATACCAGCCTTCTACATGGTCTAGCCACGAACTACAAAACACTAATAGGAAAGAAATGAATCTGGAATAAACATGGGGATTAATGCTTGAATTTCCTTCACTTAATTTTATAATCCTGATGGGCCTAAAGATCAATGCATGATAGTTCTGCTGCAGGTTACCCTATATCTACATGGACCAGCCATGAACTACTGACAGGAGAGAAATGGTTTTAGCATAAACATGAGAGCAGTGTTCAAAGTGGCTGACTTCAATTGTTCATCTCAGTGCCACAATAATCCATCTGACCATCTGTCTCAGGGATAGCAATAGCACTTTGACTTACATATCGCTTCACAGTGCTTTGCAGCCCTCTGCAAGAAGTTTATAGAGTCAGCCTATGGCCCCCAACAGCCTCTGGCTCCTCATTTTACCCATCTCGGAATGATGCAAGGCTGAGTCAACCTTGAGACTGATGAGATTCAAACTGCCAAATTGCAGGCAGCTGGCAGTCAGCAGAAATAGCCTGTAGTACCGCATTCTAACCACTGTGCCACCACAGCTCTTTCTACATTGTTAATGCTTGACTTTCCTCCATTAGGATCCAGGTGAGATTCCTCCATTGCAGGCCTGGTGGGCCTAAAGATCAAAGCATGAGAGCACAACTGAGGGGCTGGCATCATATCATTGAATGTGGACAGAGAAGGAATGAGAGTTGCAACTAATGTGGTTGTATACTCCAACTTGTTAAGGGGGGATTTTTGTCAAGATGCTGCTATGTTGTTTCATTTCTTTGCTTTTTTTTATTTGGAACTCTGGGGCAATCTGGTTTAATATTTTTTATACGTCTTCTAATTTTTTGCAGCAATCTGGTTTAATTTTTCTATACTTCTTCAAAAAAATTTATACTTCTTGAAATATCAGACTTACTCCGGTTAGCTCTTTTCTCTTTCTAACCCTTAAAACACATCCCGTGTGATTTCATTTGAGTATTTTGTTCATTAACTAGTATTGGTTTTTTGTAACTTTAGATTCTATCCATCCACTCCAACTCATTCACATCCCAATTTTGAACCACTAAATAATTTCTCTCCTTTTTTCCTCCATATTAAATACATCTTAGTATTCCTCATCTCTGTCCCTTAATGAGCTGCCTTCTCTTTCCTCTCCCACTAGCTTTTACATCAAGTTGTCCTGGGAGCCCTGCATTCTTCTCCACACATACATATAAAATATTTGTGTCGCATTTACACAAATTAGTGCATGAATACAGAGAACCATTATTCATTTCTTATGTTAGGAGAGAGGGTGGATTGTTTGCTCTTTGTGGGAAGAGGATTGAAATAGATTCCTAATCTCTTATCCATAACAAAAATTGAGAAAAGATTTGTCATTATCAAATTCTTCTTACCTTTGCCAGCCAAAAACCTCTCCAAGAATACATCAAAGTCTTTTGGGGTTTCTATTTTCATATATATATTGTGAAAATGGTAATAAGAAACCAAGACATCCTTGGGATTTCTCAGCACATAAATAATCTGTAAGAGAAAGATGATAATACCAAGTCAAAACCCCCCGAAGAATTCAGAGGGGGCACCAAGTAACTCTCACACCTTCATCTAATTGGCTCTATCATATCATGGGATCTCAAATCTCATTAGCAAAACCATGTTTGAGACCCTTCCAGCAGACCAACAGGATTGGGGCCAACCTCAACTTGGGGGAATGATTTTCCATTTGACAGAGACCAGAGAAGAAAGGCCTTTCCTCCTAGGTCCTGCCTGACAAATCTCCCTAGCTGATGGAACCCCTGCTGGACTTCATGCAATGTGTAGTTGCAACATGGGAGGCGAGGTCCTTCAAATAACATGTTCCCAACTCATGAAGCCAACATCTTGAATTGGATCAAGAATTAAACTGGTAGCTAATGCAGTTTCCAAAGCAGAGATGCAAAGTATGAAGTTCTAGACAATACACAAATGCCTGTTGCTGCTGCATTGTGCACCAGTAAGCCTCCAGTGACTAGGGCATGAGTGGCTGAGAGTAGAAACTGTGGGAAGGGATTTTGAGGGCTATAGATAGCATCCCTCAACTTAACATCCTCCGGATGTTTTAATATAGCAACTGGCCAGGCAAGGCAGAGTGTTATCATCTACCTTGGAGTGTCACCCTGGAAAAATAAACTTAAGTGGTTCGATATTCTGGTCAGTTGTTAGATATTTCTGCTGGGCATGACCTGCTTTTTACCCTCACACTTCAAAACTTGCTATTGTCTACCAAACATATTGGAACAATGTAATATTTGTTTGTGTACCGTTGCCTATTGGTTAATAAAACATTCAGATATAAAGCTAAAAGAGAAGAACTCAGTCAGCCCCCACTCCATCTGACAAGTTAACGAAATATGTCCTACTTTTGCTCTTCTATTTTGTAATCCTTTGGGTACCAAATAGTAAGGCAGATGGGAACAAATGACACGAGGTGATGGGCGACTGGGTAAATCTACATGGAAAATATTATACTCCAGCCATGGTGCCCGGTCAATCAGGTTAATATTTTCAGTTCCATCTCGATGACCTTCATAAACAATCAAGCTGACAATATTCTGAGTCCATATTGTGCCTGCAAACAAGGAATAATGAAACTGATTCACCCATTATTATTTGGAGAATGTTGAACTTATACAAAGCCAACCTTCCTATGAAGGACAATAGCAAACATTTCAGAGATGCATAAATATAATTAATTCTACTAAACTTGATTGATTAAGCTGATGGATGGAGGAGAAAAGGGTAGCTATTTATTTCTATCCTGCCTTTATTAGTTTTAGAACTAACTCAAAGTGGGAAGCATAGCTAATACTTCTTCATCCTCCTATTTTCCTCACAACAACCCTGTGAGGTAGATTGGGCTGAGGGACAGTGACTAGCGAAGGTCACTCATCCAGCAATATAGAGTAAAATATAACTTGGTGAAAGTACAGATCTAGCTGCTTTATTTTGCCTACATTTTCAGCTTCTTTAAAAGTCTGGTTATAGCACAAAAGAATTACAGCAACCAAAATACTGAGGAACTGAATAACAACATGGGACAAAACTTTTTCTTGGAAGACATCTTTGAACTTACCAGATTTAGGATATGTGATTATGAATATATCATCATCTCGGATTTCAAAACTGTCCAGTGAATCTAAATTTTCAGGTGAAGACAAGCCAGCTATGAAATAGAGTCCTTTGTATTTATACAGGAACTCATCCCCTGACTCCATTTCTTCGACTGTTGATCTAATAATAGAGCAATTATCAATAATTCCTAAATTTATGGTCAATATTGTATTAATTCGGTTCTTTAAAAATCATAAATCCTGCTAACAGAAAGAAAAATGATGTATATGTTATTAGATTAGTTTTCCTAATTAATTAATTAGTTGCATAAGCTCAATTTTCATCCGGAAAAATTTCCATTGCAAAGAGTAAATTTGCTATTCTTCTTGGAATCTAAAAATTCTGTACAGAAGAGAAAGTTTTAATAACAATGCTAAGAACATAATAGTTGCAATTCTTTTCTTACCCTACCTTACCTATGCAGTCTCTGAGAGTCACTCATGTCATGTCCTTAAACCAGCTTATTTGCAATGGTTTGTCATTGTATTTGGAGAGTGCTCAAATATTTCAGAAGGCTGATCATTTAGTCAATCATTGTGTCAGCAGTTCTTCTCAAGGTCAATTGTTTAAATGAGTCTATTCTGACCTTTGCTCCATACTCTGATCAAGATCTTTAAATTTGCTCTGTGATTCTATTCTTTTATTTCAACAGTATCTTAATTATTTACACCTCTTTTAAACTCAAGGCAGTAAAAAGTTTTACTGCCTTGAGTTTAATAGATAAAAGTCCCAGCAGCTGACTCTGTCCCCCCCCACCACCACCACCTCAGAGGACAACTGCAATGCTGATTCGGCCCTCAAAGAAATTGAGTTTGACACCCTGCCATAGGACTTCCCTAGATGAATGCAATCATGTGGAGGGTTACAATAATTATTTACTTTAGGGTTGGCTACCATCCTTTCCTAATGGATTAGGTAACTATCATGTTTGGTAGAGGTGACCTCTGTACTATCATAGATTTTCTCCGTTTGTCTACTGACAAAACTACCGATAAACTTCCATTATTTTAGTACACATTATAAATCTTCACAAAATTCCTTAAAGATATTTTCTACAAATATATTAAACAACCCAAAGGGATGTTGCTTTGTCTTACTCTTTGCTCAACCTTGCCCCATTCTCTTAGCTCTCTCAAGAAAAACTAACTTTTTCAGCTCTACGCTTGACTAAACACTCCATAATTCAATGCTATATATTTTATTTATATATGTTCTAAGTCATCCGATGCACTGATTTACCTCTGTCCTCTAATAGCAATGCCACAGTCAATTGTATCATGTGTATACCTGGCTCAGAACATATGTGTTCCCCTATCTCTCAAGGTCATTCCCATGTGCCATTACACAAATAACACTGACAAAATCAGTTTATTGTTTAAGTGTTGACATTAAGACACAATAGGAAGAATTTGGATTGCTCAGAAAAGTGACATAATAGTATATTTTCTCTGGCCAGATGCAATAGCAACTTCCAAAACTCCCAATTAGTTATCAAAACTGATATTTTTTAGATATTTTTCATCCTACATTATTGCTCTATAGAGAATTAATCTGTGTTCCCAAACCAGCATTAGTTATCTTTAAAAATTTTGGAGTGAAAAATTGAAATTACTAGTCTGCTTGAAACCACAGAGTATAAGGGTGGAAAGCTCAAGTGTTCTATCATAAAAGCCTTGACTGGTTAGTTGGTTAGGTATTGCATATACTAACATGTAAGAGGAACATATCAGTAAGGTTAATTAGTGACATCATCAGAGTAAAGGAAAAAAATCCATTTAATAACAGGTTTTACTGAAGCCCTTCTGCCATCATTCACACCTTGGTTCTGCCATCATTCACACCTTGGTCACCTTGTAAGTTGCAACATGTTCTAGAAAGGGCTGTGATTGGATAAGAATTGATGGGCAGGCTGTGTCATCAGCTGGTCTTGTTACTAGTAAGTTCCCAAATGCAAATTATGCTACAAGTTCTTACCTGTAGTACTCTACAAGGCATAAGTATTTGAGGGACCATCTGTCTATTATAGTCCTCCTATCTTGTGTGATCAGACAGGATTGGTTAATTTTGGGTCTTGCTGACCAACAATGTCATCTAGCGCAGCAGCCCCCAACCTTTTGGGCACCAGGGACTGGTTCCATCGAGGGAGGTTTTCCCACATAACTGAAGGGGTGTGACTGCCTATATCCCATAAGCTTTGCTTATTTGTGCAACCCAGTTGCTGGTATGCTGCAGTTAGCTGGTTAGTTATTGCGTGTACTAACTTATAACAGTAACATATCAGTAAAATGAATCAGCAACATCATCAAAATAAAGAAATACATTCCATATAGCAAAGGATTGTACAGCAATTGTACACATATGTACATTAGATCTCTATTTATTTTAAAATCAGTCAAAAGAAGGTTCAATATGATCAAGAATTAACCCAACCAATGGTGGTTTTCCATTTTTTTTACTACCAGTTCTATGGGCATGGCTTAGAGGGCATGGCTATGCTGTCAGCCAATCAGAGGTGGCATTCTCCCATTCTCCAAACCAGTCAAAATTATTGCTACCAGTTCTCCCAAACCTGTTGGAACTGGCTGAATACCACCTCTAAACCCAACCCATGTCAGTGCAATCATGGAGAGGGTTATTGTAATCCTTCAGTTTGAGGTGGCTTCCATTCTTTCCTAATGGATCAGGTTGGTGATCTCAGTACCATATGGGTTTCGACTATTTATCTCTATGATGTCACTGATTAAGACTACTAATAAGCTCCCATTATATTAGTACACATTATAACTCCTCACAAAATGCTCTAAATATATTATTTACAAATACATTAAACAACCCAAAGGAATATAGAGCAATGGATTAGTGGAACAATTTGCTTCCAGAAGTTATGCGTGCTCCAACACTGCAGCTTTTTAAGGAGAGATTGGAAAACCATTTGTCAGAAATGTTATAGGGTTTCCTGCTTGAGCCGGGGTTTGGACTAGTAGACCTCCAAAGTCCCTTCCAACTCTTTTAATCTATTATACAGTCGAACCTCAACTCGTGACCACAGTCCATTCTGGGATTGTGGTCGTGAGCCGAATTGGTCACGAGCAGAAGCAACACTCACTGCACATGCACAGGCAATTCTGCGCATGCGCGGAAGTGAAATCAGCATGGAAAGGAAGCTTTCTGTGCCATTTTTCTGTTTGCAAGTCTGAGTCAGGCACTGAGTCAGAACTCAGCTTGCTTTTTTGTTCAGAACTCGAATTGGTTGCGAACTGAAGCATTCACAATGCAGGTTCCACTGCATTGGTTTGTTTTACTCCTTAGCACTCAAGACAATGTACTAATTTACCCCTAAGCCTCTAATTGCAATGCCACAATCAATTACTGCTTGTTTCATTATAAAAGAAAGTCATTGCAGATCTGTGGAATTTGAAAAGGTGTTTGCTGCCTGGATGGATATTTCTCTTCTCAAACCCTCCAAAAAGGACAGAACAAAAGAATAAAGAAGCTTCTTGGATGAAAAGCAAAATGTCTTCAAAGAAAAAACAGAAAGTCCAGTTGCCTCTTGAAAAAGCACCTTTGGAATGGTGTGTTCTTGTTATATCTCCTCTTCAGGAACTAGATTTACCTAAAATCTTCAGAATAAAACCATTTTTCCCTTCTCCCTTCTCTACATGCTTTTTTCGGG
>JANHFR010001596.1:201147-212431 GCA_032468015.1 Mimophis mahfalensis | reverse complement strand
AAACTTTCCAGCAAGTTCCCTCCCTATCCCTCGTGTCCTCTGGAGCCATTGCTTTGGACCTTGCATTATTTCTTTCCTGGAGCCTACAGTCTGGAGCCAGAGTGGTTTGTCTGCTTCCCTGGGTTCAGCTAATAAATTGGGATCAGAGGGTCACACAGCAGGGGACTTGGAAGCCTGCAAGCCTCTGACACCATTTTTATTAGTTTTTACTATACATACCATTTCAGGAGCTAGGATGCCATCCCAGTGGGGCCCTCTCCATTGCTTAGTAACTAAGATTTTGTAATCTAAGTTTTGACAAGGTCATTTTTTACCTTAGAAGAGTTGGGGGAAGTACCCATGTACATTAATTACTCAAAATAGGGACAATGCAAATGGGAACTGGTCTCCCCTTCTCTCTTATAAGAGGCAGACAAATGAAAAATCTCCTGTCTAGAGGCTTGGCTCTTTTATAGAGGGCTCCCCTTGCCTGTTATACTTGGTGTGCAAGGAAATGCATGCAGTTCAAAATGGAGACAATGAATCTTTCTTCTTACTGAAAAGCAGAACACTAGTTTGTTTGCTTGACTGTGCCAAAATGTTATCTTTCTATTTTTTTTCTTCTCATATCACATACAGGTCGCTGTACTGTAGTTATTTTCATAGGAATAACCCCATGAAACTCAGTGGGACTTACTCCTGAGAAGATATGGAACCATGTGCAGTCTTACACATATCTTCTCTGGAATTAGCTTGACAAGCTTTGGTGAGTATTGACTGAAATACCAACTTTTCCGTTCCACTCAGATAAAATAGATTTGTGGCTAAACCAATAAATGTACATATCTGTTATCTGGAAACTCAACTTATGGGGGAAAAGAATACATTTAAATAATAACATCTAACTAAAAATGTATCCCAGATAATTAGCAGCCCATGTTACTTATATTTAGTTATCCTAAATATATAGATTAGCCCATCTCTTATTACCTAAATTCTTACAGCAAAATGGAATCTTGTACATTTACCTTTAAAAAAAAGTGCTGCTTGTTATCCATTCATTTTATCTATTCATCAATTTTCAAAATTTAGAGGGCAATTATTCTTTCAGTTTTGGCTTTTGTTTCTGAATTTAGCAATGTAATTAGCAAAAAAAAATGGTTTATGATATAGTGTGTTGCATATTCAGAAGGCCTTTGGGGACTGATTGATTGATTGATCTGTGACAACATGAGTTTTAATTATAATTGTAATTTTGTTATTACACATTAATATTTGTTATTATCATTATATATCTTAATTTTATTATCTGTGACTGCCAAGACTCTATTAAAAACTGAGGTAGAATAAATCCCATAAAATAATCCTATAATCATAGATAATTCTGGTATTTAATAAACCATGATTAAAAACATAGCTATGCATGGCATGCACCCTGGCTTGGTATGCTTGCATAGCTCAGATATGTAGTTCTCCTTTATTTTCCACATTCAGGTTTGAGAAAATAATACTTGTCAATGTGGCATGCTGGTTAGGCTATTTTGGACCAGGGAAATCCATGTTCAAATCTCCCCTCAGCTATGGAGTTCACTGAATGATTTTGGTTCAGTCGCTATCTCTCAATCCAATCTGAATCTGCAGATATATTGGGGTGGAGGAAGGAGAAGTGAAATGGCTATTTATTTTAATCACCATAATGATCCAAACTGATTTTATAGCTGAATGCTGTGCCTATGTCTCTGCAAGTTGCTGATAGAGCTAAAATCATTTGAAAAGGCCGTCATTGCGTCTTGACTATTTCTATCTTTTCTTCCAATACCACTATCATCTCAGTCTGATGCCATTTGAAGCATTAGTCTTTGATGTGGTGAATCAAGGGCTGGGACTGAGTAATGCTTTGAAGCCCCTTTGCTGTCACCTCAGTGGGCTCTAGTATTTGCTTTATGTTTAGGTCCCTGCGCTGTTTGTTCTTTTGTTGTGGTCTTTGATTTCTTCATGATGGTCATGGCTTTGTCACCCCACAAGGCAGCCAAGCTAACAGTGAACTGAAAGAAAGGATACATCTCAGTCATTTTTATTCTCTGGCAGCAGGAAGAGTTGGCAAAAGCACAAGGAAGATCAGAGGGAAGTAGGCAACAAGTGTCTCCAATATGGGTTTAAAAATGCAGACACAAAAGGGAAAGAAAAAGGCTAAAACTGAAGGAGTAACAAGGAAAAATAGGAGTTTGAAAGATGGGGGGAAAGAACCTTGAATCCAATCTATACAAAAACACATGTGCTGACTTGTGGTTCTAAAAACAGTTCCAGATTTTTCAATCTTGACTTGGCTAAAATGATTTAGTTTTGCTGCCAATGGGGCAGCTGAACCTAGGAACATGTTCATGTTTTCTTTACTGATGGGTTGATGTTGAAAATGAGCTTCTGGGAAATAAAGTTGTTGTGTATTTGTCCCTTTGTGATATAGATATCATTTGGATAGTACAGATATCTTTCAATTTCTCTGTTCTAACACCAATACAAGAAAGAATTATCAACAGGATAGCATTTTTCAGATGACCCTACCTGTTTACTTAGATCAGCAGGCCCTTGTATAGAATGCCCCACTGCTAACACCTCAACCATTGGTTACTTTCTCCTGTTATATGGAAAACACTCTCTAATGAAGTGCATACAGTTTCTACATTGTCTTTATTAAAGAACACAGTGAAAAATAGAGGTGTGCAGCTCTCTATCCAGAGTAGAAAATGCTGTACGGAGAGCATGTGGATGCACTCACTGCAATTGTCAGCCACAACTTTTCCTGGGCTTACATGGTAATTGTGCAATTCCCAAAAATGTATATCTTCGGATTAAATAAGTGTTATCATGTAAACCCAAAAAAAGGTAGAGTTTCTTCAGAGAAGCATCATCTCAAAGCATGATACTCAAAGCACAGACAGAATGATTTTAATTATAACTTATTTTGATCTGGTTTATACTTTAAATTGTTTAAATTGTTCTAAACTGTCCTGGGTGCTGGCATAATAGAAAGGCAAATTTTGATTAGATAATTTCAGATTTAAAATATCACCAGAGATCCTTGGTGTGTGAGAGAGGGGGGGGGGGAATGATATAATCTATTTTCCATTTTCATCCATTTTATTTGTTGTAACTTTAAGACCAATATTTCTGAGAGACTGAAAACTTTGACTGGCCTATCTGATAGCCTTTCACCACATTTTTTAAATCAAAACATTAGCACCTGTCTTATGCTATATTGTCAATAGCAGTTACGGTAAACGGTGACAAATAAGGGTGGCAAACTAGATTTATACTTATATTTATCTCATCGTGTGTATTTATATTTGTTTCATCAGATTTCCAAAGAACATTTGAAGTAAGCCATCACTAATAAACACTGCCTTATCTGTTTATTTACAGTTTTATTTACTGCGGCACTTCAAAGCTGTCCCTGGCAGTTTACAATATAATAACAAATAATACAAAAGATAAAAAAAATTCAAAACTTAGCATCATTGACCACAGCTCTTACAGATTAAAGGGTTTGTAAAATACTGACCAGTTTTTTTAAAATGTACATAGGGAAGGACCCCTCTGAATCTCTGTGGGGAGATTATTCCATATGAATGAGAAATCAATAGACAATGCACTAATAGACAATACATAAACACCCCTACTTAGCAGTGATTGGAAAATTCTGCTTGAAGGAGATAATCCTGAAGATAACTGGGAATCACAGAGCCTTGGTGGTGCAGGCTGTTAGCATTTAGCCTAGCAACCAGCTGCCTGTAATTAAGGCAAGTTCGAATCTCACCAGGCTCAAGGTTGACTCAGACTTCCATCCTGCCAAGGTAGGTAAATTGAGGACCCTGATATTTGGGGGCAATAAGCTGACTTCGTAAAATGCCGCTTGAGGGGACAAAAGCCCCAATAAGCAGGCATATACTAAAGAATGAAGGCTATTGCTAAGCACATTGAATTATGCTTAAGATTGTAAACCGCCCTGAGTCTCTGGAGAAGGGTGACATATAAATTGGATTTTTAAAAAAAGCCATGAAGGATTTTATAAGTTAAAATTAGCTGTTTGAACTGTACTCAGACACATATTGTTATACAGATGCCACAAGTCTCATACACCAGAAGATAGACTGCTTCCTTTAAGATTACCTGGAGTTTTCAGGTACTTTTAAAAGGCAACCCATGATAAACCCATAATAAAGCATGTTGCACTAGTTTCTCCTATAATTGATATGGACAAGATTTTTACCAGGATTTTCTGTTCCAGGAAGGACTACATGGGACAAACTGGACATGGACTCCCAACCATGATGAAATACCTGCGATCTAATGAGCACCAGTGCTAAAGTGAATAAAGTGGTAAAAAAGGAAGAGTATTTAGCTTCTTTGGACATCACACTGATGACGAGATAACACGATTTGAACAAGTGGTGATATTAAGGTGTTTCATTGGCCTAGAATGTGAGGTTTTTGAGAGCTGCAAGGAAGCATGTCCATTAATGATGGTATGCAGACAAAGATAAAATATTTTGTCTTATTTCTTGATTTGACTATGGGTGGGATACATGCAATGTGCTGCATTTCACTTCAAAATGGATTATACATTCATTTTCATTATCATTTAAGGACAGAGAAAGGAATCTATTCATGCTGCCCAAAACTGGCTATTTTAACACTAAATATTAATGGTATGATCTGGATGTGACATGGTGGGTGTACAATGGGAGTTGGAGGTCTATATCCAACTCATGAGATACCCATTCTATATAACACAATTTCCTGCAAGAGAAGTTTTCCTAAATGTGATTAAAAACCCTGAATTTAGGAACTAAATTCATGAAGTTGTAAGTCCTTAGCAGTGACCAAGAGTCATGATAACAGCAATCTAAAGCAGGCAATATGAACAAAATCAATCCCGGCTTCTGATTGACATTGACTGCAACATTACTGAGTCACCATAGATGGCTCATTCTGCAAATTTGTATCCAGGAGAAAATGAACATACCACAGAGCCTCCCAGTTGTGTCTGCCATGAATGAAATAGCTGCCTGCTTCCTCTGAGAGTGCATTGTTTCATTCATGGCAGACATAGGAGAGGTGGAACCAGGTTGTTACTGTAATTTAATGCTATTTTGTGCATTGTAAACTCTGCATAAAACAACAATCTCTAGCTAATAAGTCAGGGGTGTGTGTGTCTAGGAGTATCTGGGATGACATAAGAGGGAACTTTGTCAAGGTGTCCATGAGCTTGCTGTCTTTCCAGCCTGACCTTTCTCTGTCTCACCATTCCTTGGGAATATCTATGTTCTATAGGAATGCTACGAGTGTACGTGTATGTATTGATCAAAAACTTTTCTTCACCCAATAAAGCACAATTGTTGAATACATTTTTTCATATCATGTATCATCCCCCTGCTACATTTTATGAAGAGTGATGGGTGATTGATTTGTTCTGCTGACAGGTGATGCTGACTTAAAGGAGAAAAGAATATAGGGCCTTCACAAATTGTTGCCCTAAAATTGCCCTGCTTTAAATCTGTAAGGACAGATCACTGGCATTGTTGCTGAGGCATATTAAACATAGTCCATGGAGGTAGTGCAATTTATGTTGACATACTTTTTTGCTAACTCAAGGATGAACAGAGAGCACATTAATACAGCTATGAGTAAGTGCCCTTAAGCACACCTGGATCATTTATAATACTTGTCTAAAAAGACTACTTTTCCTGCACAGATTAAAAGCCAAGGTGGAAAGGATACCATCCAGCTCTAAAATCAACAATGTAAAATGAATAGGGATCAACTTTACTAATATTGCTTCCTGCCGGGAGCATGTAATATAACATATATCAAATTAAGGGATACTTTTCCATTTTTATTCATGCACAAAGAAAAATTGTTTGTAACTATTTGTTTTTTATATGTCTTCATAAATTAAGTATGTCCATGAAGAATTCTAGCATATTTTTGAGTAAATATACTTCTGCATATCTGTAGAAGCCATCCCTTCTTTCTTTATTAATTGTTATGGATCATACCATTGTTTTAGATGCAAGAAAGTATTTTTTCTACTTTATCATTTAAGGGCAGTGCAGTAGCTTGGCTAAGGCTCTGGGCTTGCCAGATGGAAATCCAGCAGTCCCAATTTGAGACCTGAGCACCACATGATGGGGTGAGCTCCCACCCTGACCTCAGCTGCTGCCAAGCTAGCAGCTCAAAACCATGTAAATGTAAGTAGATAAATGGGTATCACTTCAGTGGGAAGGTAACAGCATTCCGTGCTGGCCATGTGACCTTGGAAAAGTCTTTGGACAGTACTAGAGTAATGGTTTTGAAACAGAGATGAGCACTGCCCTCTATAGTCTGCAGTGATTAGCAGACTAAAATCTGTACCTTAACTTACTATTACCTAAAAAAAAACCCTTTCTTTCACCTCATAATATATATTTTCTCTTTGTATTGCTATCTGCTATCCCTTCTTTTATGATTATCCACCAAATATGTATTATCTTTTAATCTTTCTTATTCTGTGCCCAATACCTATTACTCATCAGTTTGTTTAGACCTTACCTCTCAACATCATTCTCTTTCCTATACCCTTTCAAATTATATGGCCTATGCACGACACACCTAATTGCATTTGTTGTTCCATTGTTTTTCCACTGTTATAAAAGACCATAAGGATATAATCAACCATCTAAAATAAACAATGTCTTGGCTCACCTAAATAAACCCTTGAGTTATTAACATGTTCAGTGTGTGAAAAGAAACCACAGGGTGATTCTGAGTTGAAGGTGAGTCAATAACTCAGAGAACTCTCTTGACTCACTTAATATTCCTCCCATTGTACTTGCAGAACAGTTCTCTTGAATTTGGATTAGACACAAAAGTTTCCAAAGATCTAGATCTACATTCAAGAGCCTATAGGCTCCAGAACAATGAGTTACAGTTGAATACAGCAATAATAGTGCAGTGCTGAAATTTTCCACTTAAATAGCAGTGATTTCAGTTTATCTTTTAAAAAGAAAAAAGTCTCAAATACTTTTCCATTTCTGAGGAAATTTGGATATTCTGGTAAATTTATGTGCAAGTATAAAGTTGCCTGTGTATCTCTCCACTGAAGTACCTCATCTCCAAATAAGTCTTTTCACTCATCTTTATAGCTAGACAGTGATGTTGCACTTACTACTTATAAATTGCCTTTGCCTTTAAACTATTATACAAAGAAGAGGTTTAAAGCTTAGTGGGTTTTTCCCCTACTTTTCAGTGACCTTAATGACTGAAAGAAGAATTATGGTACAAAACAGGGAAAACATATTGGAACAGAGAAGTGTTTCTCAATCTTGGCAACTTTAAAATGTTTGCCAGAGGAATTCTGTGAGCTGAAGTTTGGACATCTTAAAATTGCTAAAATTGAGAAACACTAGAATTGTGGAATTAAGGTATTAATAGGCACAAAATAGAACAACAAAAAAAAGATTTGTGGTTTTTCCAATTACATAACAAAATCTTCATCCCAAAGGAGAGAATGACCAGTACTAGACAGAAATGGTGAATTTTGGAGAGAAAGAATACATTACTTTATACAAACATAAATACTTTATCTATATCTTAAGGTGCTCCATTACTCAATGTTTTAGCTAGCTTAATTCAGCAAAAGACAATGGAACTATGATCAAACCACTTTAGTTTCTTTAGCTTCCTGTCTACAAGTACCAGATCTAAATGGGACTGAGAACTTCAGAGTTATTCTTTCACTTTAGGAGTAAATATATTTTGGGTGAGTTCAAGCAGTGAAGAATGCAAAGCATTGCCTTTCATTTATTTCTTATAATGTTGCCCAACACTGACCGCCAAAAAGGAACCAAATTGTACTTTTCATTTCAAACTTCCTTTGGAAGCTTCAACCCAACTAATTTATAGGACTGCAGTGGTCAAATTATATGTTGTCCTCACTTAACTATAATTGGGACCAGCCACCCCCTTGCTAAGTGAGAGTGCTATTAAGTAAGACATATGACCACAGTAAACTTATGGTATCATTTCCATTGCAATTGTGATATCAGCATGTGACCATGATGTGATTTTATTTCCAGTTTCTTCATTGATCCTGATTATCAGAAGTAAGCTGTAAAGCATGCAGAGGGCAATTTGTTTGTTTGTTTGTTGGATCTGTATGCCGCCCTATCTCCTGAAGGACTCAGTGTGGCCCACAATGATAAAAACACAGAATACAAAATTTAAAAAGATATTAAACCAATACTCCCATAAATAACCAATTAAAACCAGACATATAAATTTAAAACTCCCCGCCCCCATCAGCCCAGGTCGGCCAGTTGAAAAAGCCATGTTTTAAGGTCACGATGGAAGGACCGGAGATTTGGGGCCACCAGAGCTCCAAGGGCAGTTGATTCCAAAGGGGAGGTGCCCCTGCAGAGAAGGCCCTCCCCCTGGGGGCCTCCAACAGACATTCTCTGGCTGATGGCACCCTGAGGAGGCCCTCTCTGTGGGAGCGCACAGGGTGATGGGAAGTTGTTCCTGGCAGCAGATGGTCCTGCAAATACCCCAGACCTAAGCCATGTAGGGCTTTATAGGTGAGTACCAGCACCTTGAATCTCATGCATGACTGTAGAGCTGCTGCAATAGTTGTTAGTGCAAGAGGACTTTTAGTAAAGCTACTTTTTAAGTGCCATGGGTAACTTTGAACAGTCAATAAACAGGAGTGTTGTTGTGTAAAAACTACTTAAAGAATTTGTGAAAACCACATGTTGCCTGCTGAGGTATCATTAAGTAATAGAAAGGGTGATTTAATACATTTTACTAGATTCAAAACAGATGAGAAAACATTGATTAAAAGACAGGGGCTTTTATTCATCAAGAAATGGTTAAAAGTAAGAAAACGAAGATATTTTACTGTATTAGTTTAATTAATTGTAAGATCCACTTAGTCTTAAGACTAAGTCAAAAATATCCAGTCAAGGAAAGCCTCTCTGCTATTGCCGCTTAAATATAGCCAGCAAGTTCATTTCCTACTATATATTGTAATTAAAATATGAAACTAGTTGACAGGTGAGACAGAATATGCAGCATGTTCATTTTTTCCTCAAATTCCTGAAATAAATTGAACAGGCATACATTATGATGTTCATGGTTGTACTCGGTTACTATGGCAGTTTTGACCTCTGTTTCATGCCTTCTGAGTGCCATGCTCTACATCTCCCAAGAGCCATTCTAGGTGAAGCTTATATGATTTCCTGTGACAGATGGTGCAGCAGGGCATGAAAGCATCTGTTCATAGGTGTGCCTTTAGAGATAATCTTCAAAGCATTTGTAGGCAGTAAGTTGCTAAATGAGAACAAAACTTTGTAGGCGTGTTCAGATCAAGTATGTTAATGTTTCTTTTCAAAAAAATCTTAAACTGTGCTGTTGTAACCAAAGATTGATCAAGATTTCCCCAGAAAAGGTGAATCCTCAGTTTTGACTCAGTACAAAGACTCTGTACTGATTGATTAGTTAGAAACGAGATCCTGAAGACCTTTATATTAAGGGATGTAGGACTGTACCAGCAACTAAAACAGAAAGCAACAAACTGTGGGCTGAAGATAAGAATTTTCAAAGTGAGGACTGTATTTGATTTTCCACATATGACTGGCCTGAAAATATCAGCAACATATTTAATTCTCTATTTCAAAATGATTAATATTCTGTCTGAATGTATGTGAGTTAAGCTTGCCTTAATGGATTCCAATTTATTAGACTTCAGATACAATGAAATTTCATCCCAGTTTATCAATCATTAAGATATCAGCTGGTTTCTTTTGTATGTCCAGTGTAGCATCTTTTTCCATATCAGTCTTATAGACTTTCATTTTTGAAATCCACTTTCAAATCAGACTCAATCTTGTTAGGTAAAACTTGTTCCTTTTTCGTAACATCTTTTAAACACAGCCAATCTATAATAGCAGAGATTTTATTAAATTAACTTTGGGATCCCTTGTTCACAATAGACCCATGTTAAAATATTTTGATCCATTCTATATTAATAAGTTGAGTTTAACTGTTCTCATTTAATGCTAATCTTTAGTTCTTTCTGGTTCCCTCTATCATTCAACTTTCAAACTCAGCACACTACTATACTGTTGTCTTTTTTTAAAAGACAAAACATATTTTCCCATGAGAAGAATTAAAATCTGGACTCTTAGTTCATTTGTAACTTTCCAAAATCAGTGTTTTGATTTTGCATTTTATTCCAAAAGAAATTAAAAACTCTTAAACCTGTATTTTAAACTACTTCCACTAAAGATTGAAGGAAATTCCTCTGGTGCTCTAAAAGTTTCTATTGTGAAGTTTCATAATAGAAAAAAAAAGGGTAGTTAAAAGAATCAAGATCTGAAAATGATTAAGAAATGAGGCTTGACAAACTTTATATCCTTATAGACTACATTAACACTCTGCTTTAGTTCCTGCACTTTATTCACAAGACTTTACTCCAGCTGTGTGTAGTACCTATGGGCAATCTCACAATCCCTCCTTTCCCTGGCAAGATTTTGCCAGCCAGAGTTCATCATCTGGCCATTGATCTCCATTGTATACCATTCCCTACTTATTTAGTTTACTGTGATTCCTCTCTGGATGTGAGAATTCTACCTTTCCTGCAAACACTGAATAAATATAAGTCTAGTTAATCAAATACTGAGGGGTCCTGGTGCTCTGTGAGCTTGGTTGTTTTCTTGGAAATGTTTCATTACCCAAAGTAACACCATCAGTGCTGTTGCTCAGTTTAGGTAATGAAACATCTGCAAGAAAACAACCAAACTCAGACAGCATCAAAGACCCCTCATTTCAACTGTGAGCTACAAATATTCTTCTTCATTGTAATCAAGTACCATTTCTTCCCATTCATACTAAGGAAGTTGTTTTTATTTTCTCTCAAAAAAGCTTGCTTTTTATATTTCAAACAGAGAATAAGATTGTTTTGTATTACAACTGCATTTTATATAAGCCTCACATAGATTCCATCATGCTTAGCCACAATTTACACAAAATCTATAAAATGATTACATCAAAGCCAATATGGGAAAGGGTTAAACTTACCTTCTTTTTTTTTTTTTAATCCCATTTATATGCCGCCCTTCTCCGGAGACTGAGGGCGGCTTACAATTTGTTAAGCACAAATCAATGTGCTTAGCAATAGCCTTCATTCCTTGTATATGCCTACTAATTAGTAGCATTTTTACAAAGTCAGCTTATTGCCCCCAACAATCTGGGTCCTCAGTTTACCTACCTC
>JANHFR010001596.1:187734-201047 GCA_032468015.1 Mimophis mahfalensis | reverse complement strand
GGTGAGATTCGAACATGCCTAATTACAGGCAGCTGGCTTGCTAGGCTAAGTCCTTGCAGCCTGCTCCACCAAGGTCCCTTCCAGCTCTGTTATTCTGTTATTATTCATTTGGTTTGATGAATGTGAGCTTGCTTTTGAGATTCTCAGAGAAGAGAATTTGAGATGATGAGTGTCCTTAGCGTATTTTGAGGGGACTGGAGCTTCAGCTACATATAGACTTTATACACAAATAGCTTTGTCTGCAAAGGTCTGGGTTTATCCTCTAACACAGAACTAGTATTTTTAATACTAGATATAGAACTAGTATTTTTTCTTAACAACCTTGCACTAATTTTTCCTGGTTATCCAAAATCCCTTTCTAAGAATCAGAGGTTGACCACAGGGGCCAATGTGTACTTTTGCCTTGCACAGTTGGAGAATATTATTGCTGCATTTTAAAAAAACACACTTAGCAAGTAAACAGTAATTAAGAGCATAGAAAGATCATAAGATAAACATTCAGTCTTCATGCTTATTTACAGAGTGCAGGGTTTACTTGTGAAGGCTGAATCTTATAACATTAGATTGTGGCAATTGATGAAACTGTTTCTCAGTTTTAGATTCTCCAGTCTTCCACTGATTTTAATCTTTTGCTTTACTCTTCTCCTATAAACGGTTTCAGTATATGTAAGTTTTCTCCGTGGCCTTTCAACTGTTTCAAGAATTTACATAATAAGCAGCTGAAATTACCTTGACTCATTATAAGGATTCTAGAAATTTCCATAAGGATATCAATCAATTAAGCACAAATGTGGAAGAAAAAAGAAGCAGCTTACAACAACTGTCCTCAAAATTCCATGTAGCAGTAGAAGTCATCTGACTGCTTTTCACGTCATGTTTCCCATGTTTTATGTGAGCAGCACATATATTGTTAATAGGTCTTCGATCCTAGGACTAGAGAATCAACTGAGCTTCCCAGAAGCATATTACTTTCTCAAATCTTGAATATTCAAGATTTATACCTCTACAGATTGTAGATATCATATTGTAGAATATGGTATTATTCTAGCTGCTCCCTCATTCCAACTTGTTCCTACTGCATTGAATATCACAGTTTCATTTGTATGTTCTAATAGCTAGACATTACAAAGGAAAGAATTCTGTATAAAAATGGTCAAATCAATCAATTTACTTTCCCTGTTGATTTTTATGTGCTCGTGATATGTGCAATTAAAAACATCTGTACAAAAATGCTTACATAAATATGTACTTTGAACATATTTTCTCTCAAATATGCATAGATTTATTTCTAGAAGTGCTTTATCCTAAAATCTGCCTTTCAAGCACTTGATAATTTCTGAGCCAAATTCTTGCATTGCAAAGAATTTGCAAAACTGAAGGAAAATATGTTTTCATATGCCCATTGGGCCAGAAATTAACAATTGGGTAAATCTGCATTGGAATTCATAAAGACTGAATTCCCAAAATGTTTCTAGTTCTAAAGTAATAGATAACTACAAAAAATTAGTCCATATGGTCCTTGGCATTCTTCATTAGTTAAAACATCTGGAGAATTCATCTTAAGTCTCAGTTGATGGCATACCAATTAAATGGATAGGTAACTGAATCCAAAACCAAACTCAGTGAGTGTTCCCCAGCCATTTTTCATCCAAGCTGAAATGAAATATCAAATGGGGAACTACAAGATTTAGCCTAATCAGGGACTCTATTCTTTCACATTTCTATTATTGTCTCAGATTAAGAAGACAGAGTGTTTATCAAGTTTACAGATGGTACACAACTAGGTGAGATAACTAAGACCTTAGAAGACAGAAATAGACTTCAAAATGATGCTTCTAGGTTAGAGAAATGGGCTGGAATAAAAAGGATGCCCTTGAGTCAGACATATGGATATGTCTATGCAGTTGTCTTGGCAACAGAATGGAACTGGTTTCAGTTGTTTCTTAATTTCCCAGCCTAATCTATGGCTCTGTGGTCCCCTAGTGGAATTCTGTCCAAGTACTAATCAAACCCAATCATGTTTAGCTTCTGACCCATCAAGGTCAGCTAGATGATCCACCAGTAGACATGCTAGAATAATACAGAATGAAATTTAGCAGAGATGAATATAATATTCCATGTTTGCAAGCAAAAATTAAATTGACCAATAAAAGATTGGAATTTACCTAGCTTGGTAAAAATACCTGAGAAAGATATCTTCAAATAGTAGTTGATGTTAAACTGAACATAATTCAGCAACATGACATGGCTGCAAAAAATACAATTTTAGAAGGCATGAACAAACCTATAGTTTGCAAATCATGGAAATAATAGTTATACATTATTAATTGCATCAGCCAGACCAACTGGTTTTTTCAAAACTGATGTGTGTGATGAGTTCCTAGATGGGAACAGAACAGATCACAGAAAGGTTTTAGGTGAACTGGGGAAAGTCCTCAGCCTGTATTCTAGGATCACATTAGCCTCCCTAGTCCTTACTTTTAGCTACCCTAAATTAGACTCACATGATTGCTAGTGGTGTTTTCACTCTTTTCAGCCAAGTGTTACTTGCCTCTATCCTGAGATGCCACAGGGACTTTAGCATTTTTCAGATTTTGGCTGAGAGGAAGAAAGTTTGTTACAAACTGCCAGTTGACTATTGCATTGCTGGAGGTGTTGTGAGGCTCGTAGGCTCTACCACTCTACTCAGCTTTCCACTATTTGTGCATTGGAATTCACACTCTGGTCATCTATTACATACTGCATCAGACTTATTTTCTCCTGACATTTTCCCCCTCTATACAAAAGTGCATCCTTCTCTCTTTTATAGAGTAAGGAAGATGACCCTGATAGACATACGCCAAAAGGGGGCAATAAGAATAAGGTAGGCACAAAAAATTTAGATACCTCCCTCATTTACATGTGAGGGTGAAAAAGAAAGTAAAATACAGTCAGATTTGTTACTATATCATATATTATTAAATGTAGTTTTGTCCTTCCATGGAGTTGATATCTTGGTTTGGTCTACATCAGGGCTGTCAAACTCCTGGCCCATGGGATGGATGTATCATGCACTCGACATGCCTATACCTGGTTTAGTGAAGGGGGGAAAGGTTCAGATACATCACGTGACACTACCATGACAACGTGAGTTTGACACTGCTGGTCTACATAATGAAGATGACATGTTTCAGCATCAAACAGATGCAGAAGTGTTATCCTGCTGCAGTTGGATCCCAGGTATGGACCAACCAAATTAGGCCTCAAAGTCCTAAAAGGAAAAGATGAGGCTGATCATTGTGGTTTACTTCTTCCAAAGATAAAAGTCTTCTACTTCAGGTGACTGGAAAATCTGTGAAAGAGGCCTCCACTGGGGGTAGGGCAGTTGATTGGTTTTAAAAGAAAACAAAGGGAAAAGTAGGAAACTCAATGGAAAAACAATAATAGAAATTTTCTGCTGGGATTCAAACCGTCTCTTTGCAAAGGTATTACAGCACCATGGTATAACGTCTTATTTTAAAATATTAGACAGCATGGTATATACTGATTGAGTGGAAGGAATATTCCTTCCTCCAAAAACTAGGGAATGGACTACTGAAGTCAGCCTGCAACAATCTGAAGCACACTGCCTGAAATAGATAGGAGCCCTCGTGGGAGTCTAAATGGAAAAGTATAATTTGGGAATAAAAAAGAAAAACCCACACTGAGCCCACTTTGATGGGAGGATTAACAGATTATGCTGTTCATTTCTATCCTTCTAAAAATGACTGCCGGCCTATCCTGCCAAAGGGGCATCTTGGAAATATTGATAAGATCACCATCACTGTTTTCATTCCTTCCTCATATTTCCATATTTTCATAGTCTGAATAGCCCCACTCCCATATTTTCAGCTTGAAAACAAAACGTCGTGGAAAAATTTCATGAGAGGTAATTGTCCAAAGTGATTATAGAGCAATATAGAATTGTGTAACTGAAAGCGGAGGAGAAGCCATCTCTAAACAAACATAAACACCAACAGAGAAATTAGAAAGCAGGCTGCAAATGAGAAAGAAACATGAAAACAAATCAGATAATACAGCACAGATTTTTCTTAAATTATCTCTTCATTGTCTGCTGAGAATCATACATATGTTATCAATCTGCATAGCTTTTACTTCTTGGGTGAAAAAAAATGTAATAGTGGTGTGGGCTTCCCAAAGTTTATTAGATACTGAATTATTAGGTAGCATTTTTCCTCTCCTAATGGTTCGTTTGAAAGCAATCCTTCTTTTAAAAAAGTTATCAAATCTACAGAAAGATTTTGCTCAGGTTATGCTGGTTGGATGGATGGCAGTGTGAAAAATTCCCTAACTCAGATCACTTTAAGTGTCAAATATATCAGTAGACAAATTAATTCTGGAATAATTACAATGTCCAATAGCAATCATAATGTAATATATTCTAGAAAACTGAGATAGTTTACATGGTATCAACAAACATAGGTGGTTATATTTAATTGTAATATTACGGGAAAGTTTTGTACTAAAAATTATAAAAAGATTTTTAAACTGTAAAATAAACCTTTTTTTTTATGCCATGACAAATCCCCAGTCCAATCTTATATGTTCTCGGTTGCCACCTGGTGGTTGATTACGTATTAGTACATATATGTGGTTAGAAGAGTAAATTATCTCTTTCTCCAGACTGTTAATCCTACTCAAACCTATGAAGAACTTCATATTTCAATCCTTTTCTTCAGAAGAAAAATGCAGAAATTCATTCATTTATCTGTACACTAACTTGAATCTTAGATAGTACTACTTAAAAGATTCTCAGTCCAAATAAATGAAACACAGTTAAATGGAATAATGGTCAAATGCTTAGAAAGCTGGAGAAATGTGACCATAATGTAGTCTCTATATAGATGAACTTTCTCAACTTCTTCCACAATGTAACAGCATAAGGAGGAATGGTAAAAGCTAAAGTTTCTGGATCCTAAGCACTTCAAGGAGTTCATTGATCTAGGAGTCCAATATGGTTTCCCATACAACTAGCCCTCCATCTACTACTATCAGACTTTATGACTGAATGGATGTTTTTAACTGCTCATTCATGTAGGATTAAACAAAGACCATTTTGTTTTTCCTATATCAGGGTATCCAATCTTGCCAACTGGAAGACCTGTGGAGTTCAATTTGTAGAATTCTTGAAGCTGAAGCACACAAAATGTAAACATCCCTCATCTAGATCATCTTTATCACTTGTGAGAATAATACCACTTCACTGACAAAAGACAAGGATACCTTCGCATAAAAATGAACAAGCTATCTTCACATAATGTCTTAGCATTCTGTCCTCTTGAGTTACTTGGCTCAGATTTATGCCTTTCTGCATCAAGCTGGTGATATGGCAACAAAGCTATCTAAACTTAGCCAGCCAACAAAGGAAATTAGGAGAAGGGGTCAGAAGAGGAGAAAGAGAAAGAAACTAAATTACATGTGGTTATACAAACATGACTGTACATTTGATCTGACTTGTACTTTTTGTGTGTATATATAATCATAAAAGTAAATGACTGCAGGAGACATTTGTACTTCGGTTTGCAAAGCTTGATGAAAAACCTTTAATTAAATTGAACTTAATTAAGTGCAGATTTTCCAATTTGGCAACAAAAAGCTGATATGGTGAAGAAGATCCATCCATCCATCCATCCATCCACCCACTCAAACACCAACCCATCCATCTATCCACATACTTTCAAAATTGCTTTGGAATTCTTTATGATTGTCTTGCAATATTTTAAAACTGTGAGATAAGATGTTAATGATCATAAGGATGGGAAATGGGTAAGGGAAAGAAAATTACCTGTTTACAAGAATAATTTATTGCGAATGCCAGAAAGCAGATTTAAGGCTATAATATCTAGATAATAGATATGAACATATCCATAATTCTAAAAAGCCTGGATATAGGTTTTCCAATATAGACATGGAATAGTTCGCTTACATCACCAATTTTGCCAGTATACACTCAGACAAAGGCATTCTATTGCTCTTTAAATCACTATTATCTATTGGATATCTTATTAAGTCCTTAACTGAAGATTAGCCTGGTTTTTGGTAATAATTTTAATATAATTTCAGCTCAGTTTTCTGTAGATCCCCATGGAAGAACACAATTCAGATGACCAGATACCATATTTTTGTATAGGTATGGAACAGATGCACTAATGAAAAACTTGCAGCCCAGACATAACTAGAACCAAGTCCCAATAAATAGAATAATGCTAGGTTCTAAGTAAAGATGCCTAGGACATCAAGATGAAAATAGCTGTGTGATTATACTTATACTGCTTGAATGTGCTGAAAATAGGAGAAGTGAACTCAATAGTTTCTTTCCATAAAATAAATAGATACTAAACTAGGACAGCTTAGTAGATTTCTTAAACACATTGATACCATACTGTGTTAGAATGATTATACAGCAGAGATTTGATGTGAAGTGGATTGCATGGATAAGGAATTCTTTCCACAATCAACAACTTATTTGCTAAGATATTTTATGCCAAGCATTCATGGACTGACTACATGACTCATTGTGATTTCCAAGTTAATAAACCCCAAACTATTTTCTGTCCCTCTGATGCCTCCACTGGCATTTCATGACAAAAAATGGAATACAGTATTATTAATTTGTTTTGGTTGCTGTTTTTGTTTCTCTTCAATTGTGTCACTGGTGGTTTTGTTGTACATTGAATATCAGCAAAACAATAAACTGGGACCAGAGTTTTGTGAAGGTTCAAAATGAGAGCATAGAAAGGTTATGACCCCTTTCTGGTTTAATTTTAAGAAATTGAAATCTATTCCGTTCTACCAGCTTTCTCTTGGGATTCAGAAAACCTATGTATTTTTTTTCCAATGGATATAGAAGGCCTTAGGTTGTTTATAAATTTTGTTGGATGCCAGCCACTAATGGTTGTTTTTTGTTATACTCCAGCCAGATTCAATTGCCCCTTATCCTAATAGCAACACAATGGAGGATATTCATTTTCAGACCTTGGAGAGAACGAGAGCACTTTTTCTTAGGAAGATTGGAGATATAATCAGTCCTGTTGCATGACAGAGAATCTGCCTTGAGTGGAGAGATTATTACATGATGAGGGGAAAAGGTTCTGAATTCAGTACCTGCATTTCCAGTTTAAAAGTTCAAGTAGTAGATTTTTTTTTAAAAAAAATAATAATAATCCTCTGCTTCAAATGCTGGAGAATATTGGAAAAGATGAAGTGCTGGCCCTGATGTAGTAGACTGGGCCCTTGATGCTGTCAGTGCCACCACCTATCAGTTAGATCCCTGTCCCTCCTAGATGGTGAAAGCCTCCAGGATGGTGGCTAGCAGCTGGATTCAGGCAGTGATTAATACAACACTACAGAAGGGGACATTTTAATAGGTTTTTAAGGAAGTCATGGTTCATCCCCTTCTTAAAAAAAAAACATGAGTGGTTTTTTTTAACCAAGACAACTTTCATCTAGTTTCCCACCTCCACTTTTGGGAGAATGTGGGTGGTGGCCTGCCAGCTTCAGAGGATCCTGATGAAACAAATTATCTGGACTCATTTCAGTCAGGATTCAGGGACAGCTATAGAATGGAAATAGTAAGAACAGGATGGGCATAGTGCAATCATCTTTACCTCTCAGTAGCTTTCAGTATCATTGACCATGGTATCCTTTTGGGTTAGCTACAGCTCACTTAATAAACATTTCACTTAGCAACAGATTTTTTTGGCTCAATTGTGGTCATAGGTTGAGGAGTAGTGTATGTATATTACACAGACAGACAGACACACAGACACACACACATCTTTTAGAACAATAAACTGCCCAGAGTTACCCTGTAGTAAGATGAGCAGCCAATAAATTTTATAAATATATAAAATAAATAAGTGATTAGCTATTTGACCCAGTATAAAACTATTTCCTTAACCACTGCAACTGCAAGAAATTTCTATTCATACAACTCTTTCCCCAATAACTATTATATCTAGATTTTTTAATAGGCACAATTATTTTAATTTAAGCAAGTTGCAATCAAACTATTATTATTAAGTTAAATAGTAACATGATAGATAGCTATCAAGTGATTCAATAAATAATTTCTAATTAACAGTCATAAAATTAACACAGGAAAAATGGTACCATGGAATCTAAATTAAATTATAGCATACTTAAGGCACTTATCCATTAAATGCTATGTGTTAATGAAAAATATGCTATAGCACTTTTTTTAATTTAATGAGGAACAGCTATTTAAGGAATTAAATAAATCAAGTTAGCAGACTGCATTGGTTCTGTCAGATTCATATCATCCCACTGATGATATGTGCTAATTATGCACTGTGTTACATTTCAGCAAATAATAATATATAAATGAAGGTTAATGCTAATGGTATAAATAAAGATCTTAAGTATTTAAGTAACAAGTAAATAGGGCCAATAACTTCTTCCAGGTTTTATTCTGAATGCATGCATTAAATGTCTTCTAGAACAGAACATAGGATATAAACTAAACCCATCATTATTGTTATTTTGTGATTTTATAGACACCCTACTATCAGACCCAAACCCCAAACAAATAAAGGTTCTTTAATTTTCTTTGTAGGGCATTATATAGCATTCAGTCAGAAAAGTTTGCGTTCTTATTACAAAGTAAAGCTAACCAGCTCTTTTCAAATTTAGTCAAATATTTTTGTTTCTGTATTTTTTACAGCTGCCTGTAAAATCTTGGAACCACGGGGCACATGTGATTTTGGCTTGATTTCATTGGTCCTCAGCTCTCTTATAAAAGCCTTTAATAGGAAGCAATCAAATGTCTAACAAAAGTTACCTGGCAGCCTACTATGGGAGGATGAGGAGGGGTGAAGGGTTGTCAGATAGAAAAAAGAATTCCAACGAAAACAGTGCTCCCAAAAAAAGAAAATGTTACCCACAAATGCAATGCAATCTGAAATAATTATTTCATAGGAATGCAGGTCTCGGCGGAAGAAAGATTTTCTATTTCTCTACAGTATAGATTCAATATGATGGTAGCTTTATAGTCTATAGAAATGTCCCAAATCACAACTCTTTCAAAGTCATCATTTATAAACATCTGCCAATCTCCTTGAGAGTGGTTTTTATTTTATTTTCTAAAGTTTACATGGCCCTCAAATCTTTCAGTTAGTTAAAATTTTCTCCCTTTCCTTGATATCTTACACTGACGTATGTCTAAAATTGGGGTCTACTGAGTAAAGAAAACTATATTTCTTATTTAGGTGTGGCAAATAGCCTCTCTTTTTCTCACAACTCACAAGCCCAGCAAAACAAGGGGCTTACATGTTTTAGATTTCATTTCATTTTTGCTGGATTTAAAATGTCAAGCTTGGTTTATAATGATCAAATCCAAACAGCAAAATTTTGAAAGCAAATTTTAATTAGGTTGACCAAATGGGTAACAGATAAACCACATGAAATGGCTATGTGCACTATTATGCTTACATATATTATCCATACACTGTTACATGTAAAATCCAGCCAATTCGTGACTGATTTTGAAAGCATGAATAGATCAGTCCCAGCATGAGAAGGATGTTGTTGGCCAGCACAGACTTCCTCAGTGATGAGGTGACTGCTTACGATTCAGTAATACGCATCTGAATTTCAGTTCTTCAGCTCTCCACAGACCAGCTTGTTGAATGTGACATCCAGACTGAAACAAATGACTTGATTACCAGCTTATTCAAACTGAAACAGGGCTGACTTGATTACCCTGACAGTCCTTGCTATATATGTCACTCTGCATCACAGCTAAAAACAAAACATAACATCCTTACTTCAGAAAGAAGCTGATGCTCATGTAGGGAAATGGCCATTTGCTGATGCAGTAGGCATCCTAAAATCAGAAGCCACAAACCACTTCTGTCAGCTTATGGCCACTTAAAACATCTAAGTACCACCAATGTCAAAAGAATAGCTTTGCCAGCCAATTAATCCAAGGGGATGTGGACTAAAGCCAACGAAGGTCCAGTTTGATGGGGCATTCTTCTGTACTAGCAATTAAAAAATGGTATCTTGCACAGCATGGGTGCAGAGAATCCCCCAGTTAGCCTTTTGCTAAACATAAGACAAGAGGGGTTGCCTGGGTTGTTATTTGCCTAGCACAGATTGAAAATATAAAGGTTCTTTTCAATCGAACACACTGACAAGCTAAGCCAAGCCAAGTCAAGCCAAGCTTGGGGCTCAGGCTTGCGTGCCACTCTATCCCTGCCAAGTTTTTTGAAGTTGGTGGATTGGTGCCAAGGTGTCGTTTTTCATAAGGAAGGCACAATATCCAGCGGCCTAGTTTAGAGAGAATAAAATTGCCATCTGCAGTCACTCTAGTCTGATCTATAAAGGCTTCTTTAGTTGCTTCTCTGCTTGTGAAGAAGGTCTGTTTGATTCTTTCATCTCAATTCTTGCCACTGTCAGGGACTCAGTTGCCATTCCCGCAACCTTGTCATTAATAGGGGATTGTGAGGCATAATTAAATATATCTTCTGTTAGTGATTTAAAAGTGCTTTCTTTTTTTTTCACATGCTAAGCCAATATTGCATGGCATTTAACAGTCTTGCTTTTTTCCCCTCATACAGAACTCAGTGAGATATAGGAAAAGTATCTAGTGAAAAAACAGCATTGAATTTACTTCATTATACTTCAAGAGACTTGTACCTTTTGTGTAATATTTCTCCCTTACTCTTAAAATATACAAGATTAATACTCAAAAACTAAATATTTAATTACAGTGAAAGTGTTTTCCAACAACTTAATCCACACAAATATACTGAAGAATGATTAAAGAATGGTATTTCCCTATTTATATGAAAATAATCTAGTAGATATTATCAAAGGGCTAAGTCAAAACTTAATTACTTATTAAAATTAGAATACAGTTCTCAATAATTGAAAGTACTAGAAGATGGTTTAGAATAACATTGGGAGAGAATCTACTTAAACCTAAATTTTGAAATATTTAAAATACATTTTACTCAGTTTCCTTTACTGAACAAACCAATGGAAACGTTGTTTTCTTAAATTGTTCTTTGTACCCTTAACTAAGCATAGAACAAATGTACACTATAATGATAATAAAAAAGTACCATGAAAAAAGCTTCAGCGGGACACAGAAATGCTTCAATGTAATATTAACATACCTAAGGATGTTCTTAGATATCTGTTAGCTTAGAGAAGGGGTGTCAAACTCAGGATGACATGTTGTCATCACATGATGTATCACAACTTTTCCCCCCTTCACTAAACTGGGGATCGGCATGACCAGTGTGTGACGCATCTGGTCCATGGGCGGTGAGTTTGACACCACTGGCCTAGAGCTTGTGTTTCCAGTGGGCAGTCTGGATGGCCATTCTTCATTTTCTGTTACATCACCATCTGCTAACCAGACATGCAATGCCACGTATACTTTTAAAAAAAACATAAATAAATGAGTTTGCTAAACTCAACCTTGGCAACAAGAAAAAGCCTCCTATGAAATTATGCAATACAAATTAACATCTTTTTCTGAGAATCCAACATTACTAAATTCTAATTACATTTTACTCAGGGCTGGGAACAAAAGCTAAAACAGTCCTGGAAGGCCTAATCCTTTTGGATGGACTATAAGTGATAGTCTGGTCTGGAAGATCTAATTATCACGAAGAAGATTCTGATCCCAGTCAAAGTAGACTGAATAAAGAAAGGCAGGATCCTGCTCACCCTTCAGTTGTAGGGGTTATGTAGTTCTGAGTGCTCTGGTTTAATCCAGGCTGTAAATTGCATTGAAAATCAAATTTAAGATGCTGATTTTGCCCTTTGGATTATGCATAGAGGAAAAAGGGACATAAGGCATTCAGTCATCAGATTGTATGTTTATGTAAACAATGCCTTACAAATAATTTGTAAGTGTTTGGGGTGAAGACCCTAAATTCTGTCACTTGTTAACAACAAAATAAACATAATGTACAGGAGGAAAAACGTTACAATGAGAGAGGAGAACATGAAAATCTTTAAAATTCCTTTTTTTTTTTTTCAAAAAGAAAATCTGTTGTAACAAACAAATTGAAGAGCAGATGTTTGCATTCACAAGTCCTTTTTTTCAAAAAGATTACTATTAGTAGGTGTTGTTAACCAAAGAGAAGTGAATACAGCTTTGTTTGGAGCCTTTTCAAAAATACCATGGGAATGTATGATGTTCAGGGACTGTGATACTGACACATCTGTATTTTGATTTAATTAGCTGTTTCATGAGATTACACTACAGCAAGTGATGCCTTTCAAACCCAGCACCTGTAGTCAAAATTAGAAGCATTGAAATTGCAGCTACTTATGATTGCAGAATTTTAACATGATTTTTATTTTTGGAAAAACAAAGTATGAAGAAATTCTGCTAGAACTGTAAGTTGTATTATGAAGATCCAGTCCGGTCTAGAATGAACTCCTTTCTTGTCTTGAATATCTGTCAAAAAACTTATGGGGAGCAAAGGAAGGATGGAAGAAGAAAGGACAATTGCTGGTTGGGGTCTGAGATTGCCCAAGCACAATTATACAATTGTAGGTCAAGTATCTCTGTTGTATTTTCATCTCAGAAATATGCCTGGCCTTATGAAATACCCCTAAACTGCAGTAGAATTTACAGAATATTAGCTACCGAGATTTTGGGCTGCTGAAGAAGGAATGACTTTTGCCTCTGCGGGATAGCCTTTTTCATAATTTTAGAGTCTTGGGTGACAATGCTGTTCTGCTGTTTGGAATTGCATTCAACATGGCATTTCCTTGTCAAAGGCAGCACAAAAGTGTCATGCATATAGAGGCATTCCTGATTTTATATATTGATGAAGAGAAGCATGCCATCTTACTTATGAACTGGCATTTTAGCAGTTCACATTACTGTTATGTGCTTAGAGAAAGTCAAAGCACAACAGAAAAATTAGATACTATAAATAAACAGAGTTCTTGCCAAAGACATAACCAACTCTCCCTTTCAGATGCATAAATCAGTGATTTTGGGAAAATCTGTAGGTCTATCTATCATCAATCAACAATAGTTACAACTATACAATTATATATGTCTAGTGTATGTATATATATATATATACTATCAGAACAAAAAGAGAGAGGGAAAAAGAAAAAGAAAAAATCCATTTAAGAAAAGCACAATACCATTTTAAAACAGAAATGGCTGCCACTGCCTTCTACACATGAACCAGAAGATGGTATTTATTTATTTATTTATTTATTTATTTATTTATTTATTTATTTATTTATTGTTTGTTTGTTTGTTTGTTTGTTTG
>JANHFR010001596.1:158005-168678 GCA_032468015.1 Mimophis mahfalensis | reverse complement strand
TTTTACAAAGTCAGCTTATTGACTTACAACGTCAATTTATTGCCCCCAACAATCTGGGTCCTCAGTTTACCTACCTCATAAGGATGGAAGACTGAGTAAACCTTGAGCCTGGTGAGATTAGAACTCACACTAATTGCAAGCAGCTGGCAGCTGAGAGCAAGCTTTCAGCTCGGTGAGCTACCAAGGCTCTTTCTCCATTATCGATGGTTAGAGAACTTCTCAATGAGGTAGACATTGAGCTATTTTCATGAATACATTTAGATCACCAGTGTGCATTATTTTACTAGTGTGCAAATGCACTCCTGTACATTGTTAAGGCATGATATAAAGGCATCTTGATTTTAATTTACAGATATTTTTTTTTAAGATTAAGGATGAGGTTTTTCAGTGCTGCATATCAGTAATGAAGGAAAGAAAAAACAGGATGGAAGGAAAACTAGCAGAAAAGGCATCCATAATTAGTCTGATGTGATAGATAGTTTCTAACATGTCACTTCAATTTTAGAAATTGAAAACATGGAAGTCTAGACTATACATTCAATTATGACCTTATTGGAAGTAAAATCTGGGAAGTAGTTTCTAGCAAATGCAACCCATGAGTGGGCAGAAGTACTATCAGGATCACAAAAGAAGCTAAAAAGCAGGACCTGCAGATAAATTGGAGACATACTAAAGTCAGAAAGTTTTTATTGATCAAACAAGGCTCCAAATACTACTTCCTATCCAGAAGAAATTAAAGGTCAGATCAGACAGATGAAGTTAGACAGATGACTGGACAGATGAAGTTAGAATATCAGTAAAAGCATATCTTTGTTTACTGTTTAAGCTGCTTGTGTCCTGTGTTCATTTGGGCTTGGATCTAAGCCAGGTTAAGAAAATCTTGTCCAGACTGAGTAATTTTCTCAACAGATTGCAAAGTATCTAGCTCAGACTGCATGCAAATACATCTTCTTACCAGACAATTCTGCTATGAGCTCCAATTTTTATGTTCCAGGAAACAATGCATTTACATATTTATATACACAAATTTATATACACAGCATTAAAACATCATGATGAATATACATATAGGGACCACAAGGTTTTGTACAATCTTTTTTTAAACACCCTATTTCTTCTTAAGTCTTTTAGACCCACTCTTACCTTAAGTGTTATAACAGCACAATCTTACCTTATAAGGAGAAAGTTGCTGGTTTAAAACTATTTTCTTTTCTCTTTTTCAGGCTTTCCCTTGTTTTCTTGTGCTTTCTTTATACTCTTATGTTCTCTAAGGCAATTTAAGGCTACCAGACACCTGGTTATCATCTCCCAAATACCCCATATGTTATTTTGAGCTATTAGGGGATTAAAGGTAAAATGTTTCTAGCTCTAGAGACTATAGAAAAAGTAGAAGGAAGCATTTCTGAAGTTTCTACCAGGTTTGAAACTAGCAACCTTCTAACTACAAAGCAAGAACAATAACCAATGTGCCATCACAACACTGAACTAGGATAGTATAGTGTGGCTTTGGGAGGAATTAGAAAGCTTGGTACACACTGACTCAATGCAACAGATTTTTTTTTTTCCTCAGCAATGTGACAAATGAATTGGTGAGGTTAGCCTACAACAAATTGAAGCATGGTATCCTAAATGGATAGGGCCACTTGAGGCAACATAACAGACCCAAAGGTATTTTGGAAATGGAGCAGAATAATATACACTTAGGTTACTTTGACAGCTAGTAGGGGATTAATAGAGGATGACATCGTCTGGTTATACCCCCCAGAAATGACACTGGAGACAGGACATCTGGCAGTGCAGATAAGCCTTGAGAAACTGCAGTCGTACAGTTTACAGAACATAAATCAATAATTCTTGATAAAGTCCCAAATCTTTAGATTCTGTGGCTTCTGAAACTCAAGTATTTCTGGAATTTTATTAAGTATATCTTATATAGTGTATGGAATAGGGTGATGAAAAGAGTGAAATACAGAGTTCACAATCTTGTACACAGTTTAGTAGATCTTATAAACAAAACACAACATAAAATGGAATGAAATCGTCACTTTGAGGCGAGACCATCACCGTTCTGTGGTGATAAGAAAAGGGAATAATGAGGGGACATTTAACTTTATATACTTCTTTTCTCTTATAATCTCAATAGGCATGCTATTATTAACTGCCTGGAGGACAATATCAAATGGTAAAAAAAAATTGAAGCTTTTAAAATGAGAACAAGAGCTAATTTTAATAGCAGCCTCGTACTGCCTTGATTATTCAGTTATCTTTTAAAAAACATTGCTTGGTCTGGTATTCTGGTTCTGTCCTCCAGCATTTATATGTAGGTTTTTTCTTACCCATTACATGACACGTTTAAACCTTTTTTAAAATTACTATTAAAAGGGAAGAGGTTGCCAATCATACTTTTCTGTGTGGAAAGAAGTTCCAGTAGCAGGTTAGGAGAATGTGATGATTTCAGATTTGTATATCTCACCCGGCCCTTTAAACAGAGCAGCAAGATAGATCAGGTTGGCAGCTGGATCATATCGTCTACCACCCCTGTGATTCCAGCAGCTAAATAGAAGTAACAGAAAGAAAGAAAATTCTCTCCCAGTCCCTCTCTCTCTCCGGATTTCTGCAGTTCCTGGGGCAGAGTTGGTTAAAGACAGGAATCGATTACACTCAGTTCCCGAGAACACAATCATACTTCTTCAGTTTACAATCCTCTGCTAATTATAAAAGTACCCTGACTTGATCTGCGGGCAACTCAGCATTTTAAAGATGCCAATTAATCTTCAAGCACCTCCCAGTTGAAATTATACCCTATGGTGCCTCTGACAATTATAAGCACATCAACATCATTTACAGTTTTTCTCTTATAATGTGAAGCCCCAAGGAAGGGTTAGATCAAATCTACATGCTGCCATTAAACTATAGCCATAGATCAATGGGGGTGGGAAACTCTGCCAAACACAATAAGAAATCTATTAAATTCATATCCCTGTTGCCACAAACAGTTATTTTTCCAACTAGCCTGCTGGTTCTTTCAGTTTCATCATGAAGCAGGTTCAGCACATGGTGTGCTACACAGAAATCATTTTATTTTATTTGGCTCTATCCAGAACAATGCCCTTAAGCATTAAGGATTCCACACGTCATTTTTCTGTTGATATATTCATTCATTTGTTCAGATAAAATGACTTGTTGAATTGAAGAAAGCCACTATGTAAGAATCATAAAGGTGTTGGACTAGAAGTGAAGAGATCTGTGTTGGAGACCATTGCTTAACCTCACTGGCTTTTAAGATGTCTGGAGCTGTCTGGGTGCTGGGGAATTCTGGGAGTTGAAATGCATACATTTTGAAGTTGCTAAGGTTGTAACATTGGTTTGATCATATTAAGCTATCAGGATTTTCTAGGTAATTTGGGGCCAGTTATTCTCTCTCAACCTTATAAACACATCATATGTGACTCTGCCCTATAGAGTAACCTCTCTCCAGACCGGGTGTTGGCAACCCATGGCTCTGGAGCCACATGTGGCTCTTTGGGCCCTCTGCTGTGGTTCTCTGTCCCATCACTGGCTGGCCCTGCCCCTTGCTCTCCCCTTGCCCTCCTCTCTCTTGCCTGGCCTGAGAATGTAAGGACAATGGCAGGGGATGGAGAAGCAGCTGGGGCTGATTATCTAGCACCTCACTCTTGCTGGAGCACTTCTGGCCCTTGTTGGTGCTGGGCATGCCTCAGTTGCTTGGGGAGATGTGCAACCTGCTCTCCACCCTGAGACACTGGCCTGGCTGTGACTGACACCAGCCTTGCTAACACGAGGGCTGGCAGGGTGGGAATGGGATCCAATATGAGGGGTCATTGGAAAGGGGGGTGGGCTGACAGACAGACACAGAGAGAGACACACAGAGAGAAAGATACAGAGAGAGGGAGGGAGAGACATAGAAACACACAGAGAGAGTGATATACACAGAGAGGGGGAAGATCGGGGAAGATCGGGAGGGGGGAGAGAGAGATACAGAGGGAGAGAGCAAGACACAGAGAGATACAGAGAGAAGGGGAGAGAGGAGAAAGGAGGAGAGATAGAGGGGGAGAGAGGGGAAGATAGGAAGAGGGACACACAGAGAGAGAGAAAAACAGAGAGATAAAGAAAGAGGGGTAGAGAGATACACAGAGATGAGGAGAGAGAGATACAGAGGAAGGGAGATAGAAGGAGTGGGGTAGAGAGATAAAGATAGAGATACAGAGAGGGGGAGAGAAAGGATTTATTGAGACTTGTATTCTGCCCTTCTCCCAAAGGACTCAGGCTGGCTAACAACAATTAAAAAAACATCTAAATACAAAAGTTAAAAAAGACTTAAATATCAACTCAATAAATCTACAAAATTAACAATAAAACCAGACATACAATTAAGGACAGTTAAAACCCCCAAATCAGCCCAGACCGGCTTGCTGAAATAACCAGTTCTTCAGGTCATGGTGGAAGGAACGGAGGTCAGGGGCTATTCGGAGCTCAAGGGGTAGCTCATTCCAGAGGGTCGGCACAACCACAAAGAAGGCCCTCCACCCTGGGGGTCGCCAGCCAGCACTGTCTGACTGACGGCACCCTGAGGAGACCCACTCTGTGAGCGCGCACTGGGTGATGGGAGGCTGACACTGGCAGAAGGTGCTCCCGCAAGTACCCTGGGCCTATGCCATGTAGGGCTTTATATGTGGTAACCAGCACCTTGAAGCGCCCACGGAAGACAACCGGCAACCAATGCAGCTCACACAGGATAGGAGAGAGACATAGAGAGTAGGGTTTCATGGCTGGGTAGACATGGCTAGCGGGTTATGTGACTGGATGGGAGTGAGTGACATCGAGTTGGCCATGCCCATCCAGGTTTTGTGGCTCCCAGTTTTTGTTTTTCTGTGGGAAATGGATCCAAATGGCTCTTTGAGTTTTTAAGGTTGCAGACCCCTACTCCAGACATACAGAAACAGACAACCTCAAACTTATTGCTGAGTACTGCAAGCTACTTCTGCTGATTGCTAGCTGAAGTTTGGTAGTTCAGTTCTCACTGGCTCAAGGTTGACTCAGCCTTCCATCCTTCCAAGGTGGATAAAATGAGGACCCAGATTGTTTGAGACAATATGCTGACTCTGTAAACCACTTAAAGAGCACTGTAAAGTACTGTGAAGTGGTATATAAGTCTAAGTGCTAATGCTTTTGCTATTTGCTTTTTGGCATCCATAGAGATCTGTGTCATTTTCAGTCAGGCTATTAGATAGGGAACTTCAGCATCACTGTACATTGTAAGTATTTTGTATTTTGGGTGAGAGAGCCTCAACCTTGCTTTGCTATTGTTTTATTGTGTTTTATATTATGTGTTCACTACAAGGAGTTTTTCAGTTAAATAAGTGAACTACACACATAAATATATAGTTTATCCAAATAATTTGCTTCTTCTGAAGATGGCAGAACTGGTTTCAGGACCCAATATTAGCAAGAATAAAATTTTCCAAGTATTTTTTACATAGTAGTAGATTTTTACAAGTATGTTTACATGTATGAACATTTTAAAAAATTTGATGTATATGTCCATACATGCACCTTAAAAATCTTTGATTTGCAACTGCTATTCAAGCTATTCAATCAATATATTTTCTTCCCACCCGATTACTGAGGTACTCATAATGTTCACTATGCTAATAACATACATTGACCTTTTACCCATTTAAATCAGACCAGCAAATGTTGATCTAGATATTATTGAGAAAATTAAATGTCATGATACACCTAGAATTACAACACCACTGGGTGTTTAATTAAAACACACACAGAGATGTTGGAAATAAATCCACTTAGCTGATACGAGAGGAGGAGGTGGGAGGGAGGGACAATCTATTCTAGCAAAACCAGAATATCAGATTCCAAGGGGGCACCGAAGATATTTTTTTATCTCTTCCAAAATAGATTGAGTCTTGCCCAAAGAGGTCTGAAATGAAATAGGTTACTCTAAGATGTTCAAACTCTTTTTAGAAAGTTTCTTTTTATAATTTCCTGTCTAGATGAAGCATTTCTGAACTTCAGCCAAGATTTCCACCACCACCATCACCACCACCACCAAAAAAAAATAAAAAAATGCACTGGAAAGGACTGGAAGGTGAAGTACTATTAAGACTGACAGCCATAGCTTCCAACCACAGAATTATATTGCCAGGATTCTACAATGACAATGCCCGAGGGATATATTGAAATAATGTAATAGTGGTTATTTTCCTCTTTTCAGTTCTATTTGGCACTTAACTTTTAGGAGCTGGTTGTAGAACTGATGGTTGTAGAAATGTCAACCACTTTGTTTTGCTGATGTTTCTTATTTCAATCCAAAAAATTTTCCTAGATTTTTTTTTCTAAAATCTGGCCTCTTGTACCTTTATATATGTATTTAATATTTGAGTTCACAGAGGGTAATACTGAATTTCCAAGAAAATCCTCCTTTAAAAGCAAGAAAACCAAACTTCAAAGAAGGCAGCTTCATTTAATATCCAGATCTTTCTTTTGATACAGCAAAATCTGGCATCTTACTAGTATCTGACAATATTAAATAGTTTTTTTTTTTAAAAAAAGCCTTTGAAATTTCCTTGATGCAGACAAAGTGCAGCATAAGTAACATTTTTTATATTTATATATTTTTGTTTAAAGCATTTATATAGCCACCCATCTTTTAATCAGCTTTGAGCAGCTCTCATATCTGTTTGCAGTATCTGCAAACACTGTAATGTGGAAAAATTTAGGGAAAACTATAGAACAGGAAATAATTTTGTTGCTCCACTTTTACATGAACAAACCCACAAATTCTGATTTCTGCTATTGTTTGTGTATAATTGTTAATCATCAAACAGATTTACTGTTGCCCTAATCCAGGGCTGTCAAACTCACGGCCCAATGGTCCGGATGCGTCACACACTGGCTGTGCCCACGCCCGGTTTAGCAAAGGGGAAAAAAGTTGTGATACATCACATGATGCCACCATGACGATGCAGGTTTGACACCCCAGTTCTAATCTCTCATACCACTCTGTCTCCAGTTTGTGCACTTAAAAGTTACAGAACAATCCCCAGCCAATATTTGAATGCAAGAATGATCCAGCGTGTATCACCTTGTTGGTATAGACCAGAAAATAAAAAATGTGTAGCTCCTATCCTAGATATATCGCCCATTTTATAAGTTCCCTGATAGTTGAGAAACCATAACATTAAATTTTAGGAGTAATTTGCCAAGAAACTTGTTCCTGAATAATAGAGGTTTCCTTTCTGCTCTTCCATTGTCTGTCTGTCTGCATGTCTGCATGTCTGCCTGCCTGCCTGCCTGCCTGCCTGCCTGCCTGCCTGCCTGTCTACCGATCCACCATCCACCCAGGCACATCCTGGATTAGCTCCTGGGAACCTTAAAACAGCTTAACTACTGTGCAGAATCTCCAAACTACCAGGTTTTTGGTAGAGGACCCAAGACTGAGGAGGATACTTAGTGCCCATAGAGATGAGAAGAGATTATTTTTGTATGCACAAGCACCCAAACAAATCTACTCTGTAAATTCCTAGCTGTCTTGAATTCAACAGGGCTGAATGACATGTGGAAAGATGAAGAGCTCCATTCTACTAGGCCTGCTTGTTTTATTAGCAGGAATACACCATGGAATACCACCTTAGTTTCTATGTTCTGAATACTTTCCAGAATAAATGCAAGATTTTGACTCTGACACTGTGTCCATTACCCAACAGCATTTTTGGTACCATGCCTAGATATCCATACTGCTAGGACATTTAAGTATCCATCCATCTGAAATACATACATGTTCTTAAGAAGTGAGGAGGAAGGCTTTGGACATTTATCATAAACTTGGCAAACACCACAGTCCTGAAACAGCATTTTGAAACTTTGTACCATAACAAATCTTCTCCTATATATTATCTCACAGGAAGCAACACATGATAAATCCTTAGCACAATACATTTTCCCTCCTCCGCTTACTCCCCACTTCAGAAAGATTTAACATCTAATTCAGGTTTTGACGAGCTGCTTCATCACAGCAGGAACACCACTGATCTCTGTCGGAACCTTATAGCCTTGGACAGAACAAACTGGAAGAGGGGAGGCAAAAAAAATTGGCCATCGGTAATGATAAATAAATACATTACAGGATACAACTCTGGGGAATGGAGACTGACACTGACTGAGCACTATGACCTCCATGCAATTGCCAAGCTTCAGTCATTTAACAACAACAACAACAAAACCCTCTGTTTTTGCTTGCCTACTTCGCAATGTCAATTTCTTAAAGTGCAAACATGGGGGTAGAAAAGAATGTCCAGCTACCTTCATCTGCAAAGCTTTGCACTTTGGACTTGACACAATCATTTGTTTCCTTTGTCTGATAAAAATCTCTTTCCCTTTGTCCTCTTCTATTTTTTTAAAGGTATTTTGAAGCTGTCAAAAATAAATCTAGAGTCTATTTGAGATCAGTAAACCTATTAAAATATTCCACTTGGAAGCAAATGCTTGGCTATATTTTATGATGAGCCTGGGATATTTTGATGCTGATTGGTGGGTTTATTTATTTTTGTGAACTGCCTTAGAAATGTTTAGGGTCCCTTGTTACTCAAGTTTTGAGATTTGTTCTCAGGTTAACATTTTAGAGACAACTTGTGGCTTGGGAATACCCACTAGTTTCTTTCAGAAGCACAAATGCACAAGAAATGTTGATGGTAACTTGTGTACATAGAATTTTCACATGGAATGCCAACAGAAGATTGTGGTGGACACACCATGGTTGTTTTGCTGAACAGGAAAGCACATGGTATTGGGAACATCATTTTAAAACAGACATCTGTCATCATTCTTAACACACTTCAATTTTGTCCAGAAAACAGGGAAGAAACTTCATACACATATGTGCCTCCAATTCGTCACATGAAATCCCTGGACAATATTCCCAACTCCAACAAATTTGACAGTTTTTATAAAATTCTCAGCTCTGGACAATGCTGTGACTGTTGCCAGGTCTTATTTCATGACAATGCTAAAGTCAGGTGCTACTGAAGACCTAACAATATTACTGAGAAGAGACATTAAGCTCCAGCAGAAATAGCTCAGATAGAGATTAAAACAAAACCATTGCACTCTGCCAAAATCCTGGAAGACATTATGGTATCTGAAAACAAAGTTGCAAGGCATTGCAACAGGCATGGTAAAGTCTTGCTTAGCACCTTTTCAAGGCTTCTGGGATAGCAAGTTTAGTTTCCTGGACGTACAATAAATGATACCTGAAGTATTTCCCCTGGATCAAGGTAAGATTAATCTCATTGCTAGAAAAACCCCAGGGCACCAAGCAAAGACCCACTGTTGCCTTAGTAAGCAGGAAAGCTCCAGATATGGCTTGCTTTCTTGGATTAGAAAGTTTATTTATTTTAGTGAAACTATGAAACACATTTATACTTTTTTAAACAGAAAGAAGTCAACAATAATATGCCACACAATTCAACCTTTCCCAAAGACTTCGTCAGGCTGTCTGTCCCAAAGGGGTCAGTAGGACCTCTACTGAGTCATCCCCTCTGCTTCTTATCCTTGGCCAGAATTTGGGCATCAGGTATTACTCCCACAGAACAAACTATCATGACTGAGATTATGTAAAGTGAAACTAATTATTAGAGAAGGCAATCAATTGCAGATTTAAGGGATGCAGGTGTTGGGAGATCTAAAGCTTCAAAATGAATGTGCTTATATTCCTTGAAGAAGGGCATTACTTGAGTAATTTGCAAGATTGAAGAGTATAGGGTCCCTAACATAAGCTTCAGGCTTTACCAATCTTCAAGAAATTGGGTCAATTGGTATATGGAAGATGATTCTGAACTCTCACCACTTTTTATGGTGTTAGTGTTTAGTGAGAAAGAACAGGCCTGCAATAATATATCACTGAAATGTGAAAAGGTTGTCTTGGCAAGTGTAGTAGAATACATATGTGAATACACGAATTTTTGAATAGTGGGTTTAATTCATGAGAACAAGACTACACCAACTATATCTCTACAAATGATTGATGGGCTTTGCTAATGTAGTAATAATTCTGAACTGACTCTAAGATGGCATTATGGTTTTAAAGCATTTCAGATTGTTCCTCAAACCACTCAAAAGAAAATGTGTGACATTTAAATTTATAATGCAAAGAAATCCATTAGGAACTGTCAATATTTTTAGTAGGAATATCTAATTACTGTATCTTGCTACAGGCAATTTTGTTAAATTTTACATAAATGGCTAAATATTCCTGAAAATTTTAATGCATTATTAAAGGGGTAATCATTTAGTTAGTGCTTGTGTAATTCTGTATGAATTACATGACAGCTAAATTCATCATCTTTATGTCCACTAAATTTTGGGAAGTTAATTCTATGCAATTTTTAGACATATAAGAAGCTAAACAAAGATTGAAATGTCATTCCACTTTTCTGTGTTTAAAAACAATAATAATTCTTTATGGCTGAGGAAATCCATATCTGAGTTGTCAACAATAAGAAGATGCACACATTGGCTTAAGAGATAATTTACTGGTAGTTTACTTTGGCTTTTCATAATACATGACAAAATGTGATCCGCTGGAGAAGGAAATGGCAACCCACTCCAGTATCTTTGCCACTGGAGAAGGAAATGGCAAC
>JANHFR010001595.1:176209-189607 GCA_032468015.1 Mimophis mahfalensis | reverse complement strand
GATAGATAGATAGATATTTATTTATTTATTTATTTATTTATTTATTTATTTATTTATTTATTTATTCAGTACAAGCAGAGCAGCTGAGAGCTGACATTCTTAAGAGTGACAGCCTCACAATTAGCTGAAATATTATCATTAATTTTTCCCTGTGTGTTGAACAGACCACTTTTGGCATCTTTGTGTTGGAGCAGTGTCTGAGGAGGCAATTGTAGCATTTATTTTTTCAGAAGATAAACCCTCTTTAAATCCTTTCCAATGATATTTAGCACTTGCTAATTTGTGAAATGTTGGAAAACAAAACTGGTTCAGTGACATGTGCCAGCTGGGTAACCTTGGGCCAGACGTTCTCTTTCACCTCACAGGGTTGTTGTTGTGGGGAAAATAGGAAGGAGTATTACATTCAGTGCCTTGAACTGTTTATAAAAATGATAAAAGATAGGAAATAAATAAATATTGCAGGGGTATATTGCAGAGGTAGAATGCCTTTGTGGGCTGAGGGACCGTGGTTGGCATTTAAGTGGTTTTGTGGACTGCTCCCTCCAGAAGTTTTAAGGGGCAGGAGCATGATGGAAACAATTTTCATTTGTTACTGGAATCATTAAATGCTAAACCGTGTGTGTGTGTGTGTGTGTGTGTAGATGTGCATACGTTTTCTCACCCACTGAGATCTGGAAGTCATAAATGGGTTGTAGCCGAGTTCCATTTCCTGACCTAATGACTGAGCTAATCATGGGACTGTAAGGTTATATGTCTGCAACATGCATTTCTCAGGAGTTCAGCTGAAGGGGGGGTCCCCTTCCCTAAGTGGATTAATTCCAGCTATCTTGTTTTGCTCTGGATAGAATTTTATAGTCTCTGTTCCTGGGTGGAGGAGACCAGCATTTCTTGGATGCAAGGAATACATGAGTTATTTGCCAACAGTTCATCATCTGCAATAGATTTACTTGGATTTCACCAGTCATTGGTTGACTGACAAATTGCAATCTATAAAAGAGAAGTGTTCAGTGCCATTGTTTGTGAGTATGTCCCCAATAGGCTCTTTCACCTGTGCACCAAAGTGGCCCAAACTTGACATGCACCTACTCTGAATTCCAGAGACAAGCACTGGTGTGTGTGTGTATCAGGAACGTGGTTGACCAGTCTTTGTTCCTGAAAAAGAGATCTGAAGTGGACACCTCACACCTCTATAGCAGAAAACCTGTACTGAGCATGTGCAGATAGTTACCAGGCAATGCAAGCAAACTCCAGCCAACAGAGGCAAGCCATGCAAATCTGGCAAAGAATTGTAGGCTGGGAATTGTAGGCTGCAGCATTCCCTGCTCAGGCCAAAAATAGGCCAAAGACATTTCACTGGCAAGCTCTACTGAGCATGTACAAACAGAGACTCTCCAGCTAATAGAAGCAAGTCATGCAAATCAGGCAAAGAACGCTCTGAATTGTAGGAACAATGGCTGAGGAGGCAATGGCCTTTGCTGCCCAGCCATCTGCATAGGGCAACGGGGTTTGGTGCTGGGTCCTCTGCAAGTTTCCTACCTACAGCTGGATTTGGGGGAGGTGAACATGGGTGCTTGGAGGATGAGGACGCTATGGAGCACACCCCTTTGCTATGGAGTTTCCCCATCTGCCTCCGGTCTGATTCCCAGGGTGGAGGAGGTAGCGGGACAAGTTTGGGCCTGGTGGGGCCGACCGAGAACGGGGGAGGCAGTGGAGGAGGCGGGACGAGTTAGCCGGGCCCCACTAGATCCGCGCAAAGCCAGATAATCAGCTAGTATATTATAAGAACTCAGCAGCAGACCTGCTCTGTGGAAAAGAAGACCCCAGCAACCTAATGAGCAAGTAGATCAGTACAGAATAGCACCACATTCTGAGGCCTCCTGGTGCTCTCAATCCATAAAAAGTCATGCACCCCTGCTCCCATTGTTTCACAGTCAGTATAATATTTGGTTGTGGTTATGTGAGCACACATGAAACCTGCAGGGGGGTTTTCCCCAGAAGAATGGTTTTGATTATTGTATTCCAGTATAACATTGGGGGAATAGATGAATTGAACTGATGATCAGAACATAAAAGAGATGGTGTGGTATATTGGGTAGAAGTGATAAGCCTGCTACTGTTATCAGATCTCGGCCAAACAATTGTGCAACTCAGTTTTCAAGGAGCTTCTTATATGTTGCTTCCATAAGAGTGGGTAGAGTCAGCAAGTCATGATTTCAGTCTAATAGTTTTCAAACCACAGATCTTTAAAGAAGTATGTTAAATCACTGTTAGATTGTATTCCTGCCACAAAAACGCAGTGATTCTAGACTGATTGGATATGTTTTGTCTCATACTGTCGACGACTGCCTGGTCTTGCTTGATGACTCTTCATGAATAAACATTGCAATTTAAGTTCTGTAAGCTGCAAGGGAAGATCAATCATAGAAGATAACTGGCTTTCAGGGAAGTTGCTCCATTGTTAATGATTTTCGCATTGTGAAACTTCAGAAGATCTTCAGCACAGTTGAAATCAAGAAACATGCCCTTTCTTGAAGAAGTTAAGAAACAATTTATTACAGTACAGTGGTGATGATTATGATGATATATTATTCATTCAGTTGAGTATGACTCTTGGCAGTTCCGTAGGACAAGTGTCTTTTCATCTTCTGATCTTACAGAAGAAGAAGATGTTATTTCTTTGAATTTTTCTATGCTCTGGCTGATATCAAGCTTTGATAGTGTTCAGCCATCCTGTTTTTTGACTTCTCCAGCACCACAGCTCAAATGAGTTGATTTTCTTTCTGTCTTGCCTTTTTAAGGTCCATATAATATAGTGCATTTATGTTATTTGAAGGAGACCCATTTCTCAAGTAATATATGAATTATGAAAGAAAGCAAACCTGATTTTCTATGGTTATTGAGAAAAAAGAAGGGGAAAACATGCCTATTTTGAATTATTTGGAAAAGAACCACAGCAATTATAGTGACTATTTCCTTTCAAGTAATGCAATCTGTTGGTTTTAATAATTACTCCAATATTTGTAATTTTGGAAATACTTCAAGATAATCCCTTCTATTTAGCCAAGGATTGCTGATAGATTTATCCCATTATTTTTTTCCATTCACTGATTAGTTTGAAGTGTTTATGTCCATTTTTAAGGAAGAAATTTTGGAAAACCTATGTATAATCCATTTAAATCTGACGCAACATCAGAAAACTGGAAGGAAGCTTATAAAAAAAATCCAGTTTCCATAGTGATCCTAGAAAGCCAGAATCTACAGGAGAATAACAGGCAAGGTTAGGAGTTCATTCCTTACAAGAGGCCAATGTTGGCTACTCTTAACAACCATTCTGAATTGTGTCAGGAGGCTGACAGGTACAGCACCTGAGGGGTGGGATGGAGGAAAAGCTTTTATCCTTTCATAATAATGCTTTGCTTGTTTTAGGTCTTTCAAGCAATTTTGAGAAATTTATAAGTTGGCAACGCATAGATACAGAAACATGCCCCCGTTCATTTATTCTTTTTTCCCCTACCCCCCTAATCTAGGATTTCTGCAAAAGACCTAAAAAATATGCTATCTCAAGTAAACTACCGTGTCCCCAACATGAGATTTCTAAGAGAGAGATTGTCAGTAAGTAATTGGTTTTTTTTCTTCCTGTTTATATGTGCAGAGTTTTGATACACATTGATTAAAGTTGCAGCTTGATATACTGTTGTATGATTTTTATTTTATTTTTTGTGCCATCAAGTCTTTGTTGATGCCGGGTGACTGCCTAGGCTAGTCCTTGCAAATTTCAGAAATAGTTTGCTATTACCTGCTTCCTAGGGCTGAGAATGTATGACTGGCCCAAGGGCCCCCACCAGCATTGATGCCTAAAGTGAGATTAGAACTTCTGAATGTCACATTTGGATTTAAGATTGGTGCACCCTATGAATTTACCCATCTATTGAGATTGGTCTTGTTCTACTCAGACTAAGAACTTCATTGTTACTGAGAGTTTGAACCTGGAACCTTTTCCATTTATTTATTTGTCTTAGATTTATAGTTTATTTTTCCTTACAGAGCTCAGGGTGGGTTACAGAGAACGGTCTCCTCTCATTTATCCCACAATTAATCATTATGAAGTAGGTATTGCTGAAAGTATAACCGGCCCCCAAATCACCTGGTGAACTTCCTTGGCCAAGGGTGGGCTTGAATCTGAGCTTCCTTGGTGGTAATCCTTAAATAATAGCTTAAATACAGTTTCTTCTTTTTATTACTAAAATAAACCAGTCTTTCCCTATCTGGAATGCTTCCCACGTATGTTATCCTGAAATCCCAAATTGCTGAGCCACATGGCCAAAGCCAGTTAAGAAAGATTGGGGAAAGATGGTAAGAGACCTTGAAAATGCACCTCTGCTTTGTATATTTAAGATTCATTACTAAAACCCAAAAGTTCTTCCATTCCCTTCTTTTATAAAATGATACAAGAAAAAATCAGTGAGTGTTTTATTTTCCACAAATGAGATAATTAATCATTCATGTATGACAGAATAGTAGCATATTTTACGATTTTTGTTTGCTTGTTTTCTCTTTACTATCTCTTTACCATCAGGATGTGGAACAGAGAAATGGGGATATCACTTACGGACAATTTGTTCAACTGTACCAGAGCTTGATGTACAATGCACAGAAAGGAGTAAGACACTTCTGATCTTAATCCTGATAATATTTTTTAAAAGAACTAATAAATGTATTAATCCACAGTCATTATTTTTGTCTTTTAGCAATATTTTGTTAGAGGTGGGTACTGTCATGCACATTCACTCACATTTTCATGTGCATGTGCAAAAATCCATATATGCAAATTGTTCATAGTATATTAGGAGTCCCTGGAGGGTCTGTTCAAGACCTTTGTAAACTATACAGTGGTAAAATGGCTTTATTATTTCCATGAGAAGCAGCATTTCTCTATTGACATTTGAAGTAGGATGCTTAAATTTAGTAAGCACAATAACTGAATTTTGTTTCTTCTATGTAGATGGCTGTTCCATTCTTAGAAAGGTAAACTGCTTTATTTCCTATTGGGACTGGGATGGAAATTAAAATGGCTTGTAACTATGAGAATATGCTGTTAATTACTCATCAGTTAATTAGTCAAAGCACAGATTATGCATTCATAGTGTTCGGTTCTTTACTTCAGTGCACAGTATGGTGTGGTTGTATATTGTTGTACTGATCTGTTTTGGAAATATTATAAAATCTCAAATTCCAGGACAAGAATTTGGTGCCAGCCATTACAGATTTATGTCTGATAGCAAAATGCAACATTTGTGCAATTCAATTTGCTTTTTTACCAATTGCTATGATAACAAAGTTCAGCTTTACTTCAGTATTCTTGAAAGTTCTGTGCGCCTTTTAATCAACTTTGCATTTGAAATTGTTATTTATTGCTGTCAAATGTGTGTCTGATACTGTCTGACAGCAATCCTTTATACTGATATATTCTTTGTCCCAATTTTCCCTGTCAGAGTCATTGTAAAGGAATGAACTCTATCAATAGCCAAGCTTTATCTGTTCACTGCCATATTAATTTTGGCATTGGCATTGTTTAAATATGACACTAATTCATAATGTGATTTATTTTTGGCATAACTTTATGTGTGAATCCACCATTGCATCTTCATGTTATGTATGAGAGTTATATGTAAACCGTCTCCCTCTAGATATTTAAGCTTGTTTGGTTTCGAGAAGTGGCAGCTGCCTTCTAACCAACCTGTCTTATCTTGCACACTTTATCTTAAAGCAGTGGGGAGAGAACTGAATACAACAGAATTTCTCTGTCAGAGTTCCAGACATTTTTGCTAGAATACCAAATGGTAAGTTCATATCATAGAAGGAACACACACACACACACACACACACACACACACAGAGAGAGAGAGAGAGAGAGAGAGAGAGAGAGAGAGAGAGAGAGAGCATTCATGCACTTGAGGAAGAGTAAGAACAAAAATCTGATGCAGATAAAAGATTTGCTTAAGATGAAATTGATCTCTGGTAATTAATGTGAATATGCCTTTCTTAGCAATCGCTAAGAAATGGTTTGCCATTGACTCTTGCAAGTGTTACTCAACAACTCTGTTTTCTGGTAGTCGGAAGACATGGTGAAGATATGAAATGGGATGCTATACTCTGTAGTCTGTACTCTGATATATCGATTAGATTTTCCTTTATAAATGTTTAAAAAGGCCATAAAGAGAAACGGGAAACAAATTTCAACCTTTCAGGAAAAGCCATTGCATATAGGTAATTGGAGCAATGTGAGAAGATGAGAGCTTGTATAATGCAGTGCTTAAATACTTCGAGCTGGTAAGCAGCCATTTTGAATCTTAATCTGACATTATCCCATTTAGGCAGAGACACTTCATTATCATTTTCATCTCTCACATTCTTCAAGTTTCTCTTAAGTTTCAAAGTTGGTCATCCTAACCATCTGATACAAGCAGGTTCAGTTTAAAAAGAAGTATTTTCCCAACGTATCCACAGGGCTCTATAGTTGAAGAAGTATTAAAATCGAAATGACTTAGAGGAAGGGATAGAATTGACACTCATTAAATCTGAGGATGACCCGGAGCTTTTGGAAGTGTGCAGGTTGATAAATGTCAAAAGACAGGCTTAGGATCCTAAAGGATCTTAATTTTCCTTATAATTGGCTTCCAGGGTCATTTTCATTGATTTTTTCCAAATAAATTGCCATTCCTCTAGGATAATTGTTCGTCCTATGTTCCTCCCCCAGGCAATCATCGTATCTTTGACAATCTCCTCACCAATATACCTTTGTAGAAGAAGATTATAGACCCTAGCTATAAATTTTGTATCTGTACCCAATAGAATTTGGTCTATTTCTTGCTTAGTCAGAAATAGGATCCTAAAGGATCTTGATAAATTTGATAGTGAGCCCTAGACAACGATATTCAGTGATAAGAAATGTTAGGTTCAGTTGTATGACTTTTGTGAAGGATCTTGCTTTCCTGAAAGGCTAAACATTGAACCTGAGCTAGCCCTGCCCTTACATTGTCAAAAGAGGCACTGTAATCTTGGGGTATTGTTGTAATGGTGTGTGTGGGTGACCTTGGGAGACACAAGGACAAGGAGAACAGCCACAGCACTAGGGAAACAATCCGATAAGGGGCAGCTCAGTGTACAACAGGAATAGGGGCAAATCAGAAGATTTCTTGGGCTGTAAAGGCAGTGAGGTACTTTCAGAGTAGTAAGATGGATATTAGTTATACGAAATAGTTCAAATAGAATGCATGCCTGAATGAACTAGTTCTACTTTATTTCAAGGTTACATTAATAGAATCTTGCAAATGAAATTTCTTCCATGTGATCTTTACAGCCCACGATACTAAACCGGGTCACTTCTGAAATATTTGCCATGCCCCAGTTCCTTCCCTGGGCTAAGCTGCATCTTATTCAGCCACCGGCCATGGCTCTTGCCCCATCTCCCAAAGTCATTCCTGTCTACTATTACAGCTGCATCAATAGAACATTATAAGGCTGGGAAAGGGATTGTTTACAAAACAGTGTGAACACTGTAATAAACCGAATATCTGGCTTCTCAAACTCTACTTTTCTCCATCCTCACGTACAGGAGCTTTGGGCTGCAGACCTTTCCTTGGTGCAAGATTTTATGTTTACTTTCTTGTCAGATCCATTGAGAGTAATTGAAGAACCTTATTTTTCTTCAGATGAGGTAAGACTCCGAAGAACCTCATTGGAAAAAAATAGAACAAGAATGATAGAGGCAGCTGGCTTTACCATTCCCAAATCATTGATATCAATGTTCTCTACGCTACACTGTAATAAGTAATGCCACAATGTAATATAAAGGTCAATTCCGTACATGGCAGGAAAGGAACATTGTAGCAAGTTATCTTTCCTTTTTTTTTCTGCAGGTCTTTTCTTGCAATTTAAAATATTAAGTAAGTTGCAACTTTGACTTTTCTAAGAAAAGAGATTAGACTTCTCATTGGTAATTGCTGAAATTATATTTAATTGGTTGTAATAATGCTGGGCAATTATGTAGTCCTAGAAATTATACGTAAGGTTAATTAGTTTGAGGTGGAACATAGATAATTATATAGAAAGCTTGCAGTTGATAAGAGGGGTTTGTTGTTTTCTAAACCTGGTACAAAGTTCTAGTGTTAGCATGGAATGTTATCTCAGAAATGATCTTATCATATTTAGAATATTCTCTAAGGCAGATGTAAAGGATCTGCCTATATAAGCCAAGGACTTCTTAAGTAATTGGCCTTTGGTCAGTGCAGTTTTGAGATTGGAACAATGTTGGATGTAGTTGTTCCAGACAGTTTTTAACTCACTGGTGAATTTGTTGTCAGCCTGCATGCTTATTCTCTCACACCTCTTTTTTTCTGAGAGAGATGGGCTCTTTAGAAATAGGAAAGATAAAATAAAATAAACAAATAAATATAAAACTGCCAATTGAGGTCATCTGCTAGTATGTAGTTTGGTATGATCAGCATGCTGCTAATACCCAATTGTATCTTGTGACTTTGGACCAGAAAATAATGCTGTCAAGATTTTGGTTATATTGCCTCTTTGACCTTGAATGGGGTTACACTTCTCCTTTTGGTTTTTCCTGGACCCAAAGATCCTGCTTCAAAAGCAGGTGTAAGTTTTGGCTATGAAAGCATTTGCATAACTTTGTCCAATGAGCCAGTTGTGTCCTTTCCTAAATTGCGAGAGCTATTCAGATAGTCATTCAAGCCCTAGTCACTTTACAGCTTGATTACTGCAATGCTCTGTAGATGGAATCAATCTTGAAGACCACTCAGAAACTTCAACTGGTCCATATCAGATTTTCTCAAGCAGACTCCCTTCCCACATCATAATATAGCATGTTTTCTAAACTATGAGAGCTGTAATCCAGTACATCTGGGGAGAGTCAGGTGAGGGAAGTCTGAAAAAACAGCTGAGATTTGGGGGCTTAGTGTTTCATCTTTCACCTCCCAACCCCCACCCCCATTTTTCCCCTTCTTCTTGTACAGTTTCTCACCTTCCTATTTTCCAAAGAGAACAGCATCTGGAACTCAGAGTTTGATGTCATACGCCCAGAAGACATGAACAACCCCTTGTCCCATTATTGGATCTCATCCTCTCATAACACGTAATGGAAAAATTGGTTTCTCTTGCTAATAATTTCTCCTGTTTGAAATTTGCTTTTGCAAAACTGTATGAAAAGCACCTTCTGGGATAACAATGCAATTCTTGGAATTACACTGTCTTACCTATGTCTGCAAATAATGAGTTGCCTGTTGAGTTTTGCTTTCTATTAACAACAGCAGGTCAACACATGATTCATTAATTTAGGGATCTCTAGATGAAGAAAATGCTGATATAAAGACACCTCATTGTGTTATTTCAAAGGTTTTGAAGGAAGAGGAAATTTTGGATTGGAGCACTAAGGGTGGATTGGATTGGGGCTAGGATGAATGTAAGCATCTAATGTTACCCCAGACAGGTAGTCCTCAATTTATAACCACAATTGAGCCCAAAATTCATGTTGCTGAGAAATTTGTTAAGTGGGTTTTGCCCCATTTTACGACTTTTCTTGCCACGTTTGTTAAGTGAATTCCTACAGTTGCTACATTAATTAACACTATCTTTAAGTGGATCTGGTTTCCCATTGGATTTTCTTGTCAGAAGGTCTCAAAAGTTGATCACGTGACCCCAGGACACTGCAAGCATCACAAATATGAGTCAGTTGCTAAGCATCCGAATGTAAATCACATAAGCATGGGGATGCTGCAATAGTCATAAGTGTGAAAAATGATCATGTCACTTTTTCAGTGCCATTGTAACTTCGAACAGTCACTATGTGAACTGTTGTAAATCGAGGATTATTAATATACCAAGGAGGAAATCTCTGAGCAGGTGTGGGAGAGAAATGTGGGCAGAGACTAGTGCACTCTGATTGGATAGTACACATGAAAAAGTTGCTGATAAATTCTCTTTCGCATTTGAGCTACTGCTTTGTCTATTTGATGTTGTGATAATCCACCCCAACTTGCTTTGATGTTCATAACTGCCCCTTCATCACAGATACTTGACAGGAGATCAGTTCTCAAGTGAGTCTTCCTTGGAGGCCTATGCTCGCTGCCTGCGGATGGGATGCCGCTGTATTGAACGTGAGTGCTGGTCTCTTCTCCTTTTCTTTCCTCATCTGCCTAATAAGCATCAGGAAAGATTGATCTCATATTGAACATAAAGGGAATTGCACATGAGTGGAGGCTAGATCAAGTGTGTGGTGGAATGTGCACTCTACACACTGAATATTCCAGATAAAAGGATCAAATTGCAAGAGATATGAAAGTGTCTACCTATGATTTTGTGAGATCCTATTGGGAGATTATATTGAGCTAGATCAGAAGTGTCAAACTCAATGCCCGCTTAGATCTCGAGGTGCTTAGATATGACCCGCCGGGCTGCCCTGGAAACAGCAAAGGACCGGCCACAGTGCCTCTGCCAACAAAAACGGAGCTTGGGAGGGCTCCCAGGGTCCATTTTTGGCTGCAACGGCCACCTGCAGCCCTCTGTCAGTGAAAACGGAGCCTGAGGAGGCCGTTGCAACCAACAGTGGAGCCCGGGCAGGCTGCACGCAGCCTCCCCAAGCTCCTTTTTTGCTGGCAGAAGGCCACAGGTGACAGTTGTGGCTGAAACTGGAGCCTCAGTGTGTGATGTTGAGCTGGCAAAGCCCACCCTTGCCACACCCATCCTGATCCCCCAAGATCAAACACAACTCTGATGTAGCCCTCAATGAAATCAAGTTTGATACCCCTGAGCTAGATGGATTGTCAAAAATCTTTCAGGAGGCGGGCAGCATACAAATCCAATAAATGAAATGAAATGAAATGAAAAATAAAGGCAGTTTTAAATATACATATATAACCTTGGCCAGAGTTCTTTGATCAGAGACCTTTGAAGGAAGGTTTCCTTGTGACCTTGAAATGAAAGGCACTACTATAGGGCCATGGAAGTACAGGTATTATCAGTGCATTGTAGGTTACTTTCCCAAATCTGTTTTGACACGCCTGCCTTTGTGGTATCACTTTCATGCCAGAGAAATAAGGAAAACGTTTTCATTGTAATATGTTCTACCTGGATTGTTAGATGACAAACAACTATTTATACTTCTCTTTGGATGCAGCTTGATTTTATCTAAGATAATTAATTCCAGTATTAACTTGTATTGATGAACTTTTAGATAACTAAAACTTGAACTAGCTATCTTTTTCAGTTGATTGCTGGGATGGTCCTGATGGGATGCCTGTGATTTATCATGGACACACATTAACTACAAAAATTAAGTTTTCTGATGTCCTTGCCACCATCAAGGAGCATGCTTTTGTAACTTCTGAGTAAGTAAAACATCAGTTGTAAAACCATGTTCTTTGGAAATTTGCCTTTCCCTAGCTCAGATACTTGAGCCCTAAAGGTTTATTTTGTAGCACTTCATACCTATCTGTAAAATATTGTTTGGGTGCTAGGCTGGAACATATGTATGTGAAGTAAGATGTTGCACTGGCATGATAGTAGATAATATAGTAGTCTATCTTATTCTAAATTTTTCCAAGCGATTATCATATACCGAGAGTTTGTGTCTGAGTCTGTGTATCAGTATCAAGAATGCAGGATTCTATAAAACTTTCCATTTGAGACATTTCAAATTCATTTAAGCAATAATTTGCATTTTTTTAAAAATATAGCATATATACATTTTTATAATCAAGAGTAGAATATTAAAGTCATGTATACTACTGAAATTATGTCTCTAGCTAATAGAAATCTTCTTTAACTTCTTTGGTATGAAATCTGATCCAGAAATCTCACTGGCATTTCAGTTATTTTTCTCACAATCCAGAAGATTAGACGCTTGTATTCTTAAAATAGCAATAGCAATAGCATTTGATTTATCAGGGCTTTCAACCCTTTCTAAGCGGTTTACAGAGTCAGCATATTGCCCCCAACAATCTGGGTCCTCATTTTACCCTCCTTAGGATGGAAGGCTGAGTCAACCTTGAGCCTTGTGAGATTTGAACTGCCTAATTGCAGGCAGCTGGCAGCTAAGTACTACATACAGCACTCTACTCGCTGCACCACCACGGCTCTTTCTATGTTCTAAAAAAAATCATATATTAGTGGCAACATTTGTGCCTTTTGAATTGGCACCTAGTAATGGGATTCTAAAATTTCAGTTCCTCATTATTCCAGCTATTCATTTTCAAAATAAAGTATTCAGTCTTATGGACCTGATCTTAAAGGAGCATAGAGTGTTGATAGAACAACAGAAGCTAGAGGAATAGCTGAACAAATCTTACAGGAGTCAAATGTTAATTCTTCAGGGAGTTGATCTGAAAGCCCAATTAGGCAAACTAATAACAGAATTAAGATTAGCACTACTATACTTACAATCCTATTTATATATTTAGAAAATTTATATGGCCACTAAACTCACTCATGGTGACTCCAGTGACTTACAGAAATAAAACCATAACAATAAAAATCAAACCACTTGATGTGTTCCATGTCATCCTGGCCCTAGGTCCATTGGCAAAACCATGCCTTCAGGGCCTTTCAGAAGACCCTGGTGGTGGCCAATCTTCTCTCTGAGGGATAATGTTCTTTTGGGGGCGGGGGGGGGGGGATTTGCGTGGAGAAGACATTTCTTGGTCCTACTAGGTGGATCTCCTTAAGAGAAGAGCCCTGCAACATACGCTGCCTCTCCTCTCTGGTGAGTGGGGTAGATGTAACTGGGAAAAGACAGCCCTTCAACTAAACTGACCTCAGACCATCGAAGGCTTTAGAGGTGACAACCAGCACCTGGAATTATTCTTAATGGTTTTGTTTCTTTTAAGTTATCCTGTTATCCTATCCATTGAAGACCATTGCAGCATTGCCCAGCAGAGAAATATGGCTCAGAACTTTAAGAAGGTCTTTGGAGACATGCTGCTAACCAAACCAGTCGATATCTCTGCTGATGGTCTGCCATCTCCAAACCAGCTGAAGAGGAAGATTCTCATAAAGGTAAGTTCTTTTTGCAGCCTTTGTTAATGGGGTCTATGCAAAAGGTGACACAGGTATTGTTGTTTCTTAACCTCCCCCCCCCCCCCCACTCTCACACACATTACTGCAACTTATTTCAGAATACCTGGTCTTTAGGATCCAAACAGTTATTAACCTGCAAGAGCAGGGATGCTGTAAATCTTGGCTTTGCACTAGACATTTTGTGATATACATGAGACCTACAAAACTGCTCTATACATCAATCAGTATTGCATTATTTATTTATTTATTTATTTATTTATTTGATTTTTATACCGCCCTTCTCCCTAGGGACTCAGGGCGGTTTACAGG
>JANHFR010001595.1:126306-143941 GCA_032468015.1 Mimophis mahfalensis | reverse complement strand
TGATTTTGTTTTGTTTCCTGATGTCAATCATTTAAACTGTACAGAGTTGTTGGGCGTTGGGCGGCATATAAATGTAAATTAATGCTGGTCACATAGCCAGTTTACACTGGATTTGGCATTTCTGTCTACCTACTGAGTCCTTTCCAAGGACTAGGATAGGCATTTGAGGTTGTTATTTTCCCAAAAAACTTTCAGAAATTACAATAATAAAGGTAGGCTAACACCAGCTAAAGAATTGGGAGCTTTCACATTATTGTACATATAATAATTGACCAGATGTTTTTGGAAATTAAGAGAAGGAAGATCAACTTGAATGTAGTTTGTACCGATTTTAGAAAGGCATTTGACTCCCTGCCACATAACTGGATAATCAAACTAAAAGCCATCAGTAGCAACATCAGCAGCTTTGCACAAAAATGAATGACATAGCGGCTAGTCAGTGGTGATAGACTGGGAGAGGTTAACATCAAGAAGAGAATATTTCAAGTAGAGTTGACAAGGAACCATAGGTGGATGTGGAATGTTGCAAGTACACCAGACAGTTGAAAAATAAGGAAGAATATCTGAAGGACAGTAAAACCATACATGGAATACCCCATGAAGGTCAACTGAATAGCAAACTGATCTATAAGAAAGATGCATTTAAATGCTATCAACCCATTATTCCTTCAGTGAGTATACTAAAACCCCACACCTACCAGCTCTGCATTCAGTATGTTGCAATGAGAACTACTAGGCTAACTGATCATCTTTCAGTCTAATCTGTAATCTGGCACCATAGCCCTTCCCCACTGAGTTTGGAAAGCTGTGTATACAGGACAGAGGTCCACGTTTTGCAAATCCACTTGCACATACGTTGATGGTGATTTTGTGACAGGAACCTCAAGGGTAATCAACTGTGATATTGAAAATGATTACTATTCAGACCTCCCCGCCCCCCCAGGGGAAAAAAAACCCAATTTCATCAAGAATGTGCAGAAAGCTGTTTATTTGTCAATTGTTTATTTAAGACAAAACCAATAAGGTCTCATTTCATCAAAATGTATAAGCAAGCTGTTCCCACCCTTATAGCCACATATACAAAATGAAGGGAAACTTGCTGCAGTTCACTTCGCAGAAGTGGCATCGTTGCTGAAAAAGAGCCAGCGCCATAGTTGCCAGGCGCCAGTTGTCTCTTGCAGGAGAACTACATTAGCATTTACCCACATCAACAGCTTCAGTCTTTTCATCAAAAAAAGTTTTACCAAAAGTATAAAAATTAGTTGATTTTTGTCACGGTTTGTAAATGAATTCTACTCCTATATAAACTGAAGTTTGTACTAGCCCAGTGCTACTTACAATAGTTTTCCTATCATCAGCTTGGGAAGCTAAAGAGCTTAGCCAGTCTGCTTAGTGAGATAATTTTACAAAGGATGAAAAAAGCTTTATCAGACTGTCTTCAGAAAGCATCCTAAAACAGATGGTATCTACAAAGCTCTCCGAAAGCACCTGTAAATAATCCTTATCCCCACTTATCCTAAATAGGTAACTTTGTTGGGGAAAGAGAAGGGAACTGTGGATTGGGGGTGGGGGAGCGGGAGAGAGATAATTCAGCATTCTGCAATTTTGCTTTGGCATGAATACTTCTCATTTACAGTATTTGTATCCTAAGAATAGAGCCTTCCTGCTCATTAACAACATCAGGACACCTGGTTTTTTGTTTTTTGTTTTTTTTAAAAAGGAATACAAGTTTTGAAAGGTATAAGTAAAGCTGATTCTGGGCACATATCTAGAGTTTTTGGGATTTTTGTTTCAAATGAATGTTTGCTGGTCTTAGTAATATTCAAAAGGCGTGTTGCAACTTTAGGGGAATCCAAGAGCGCCTATGCATAAATTCAAAACTCTAGTACTATAGAGTCACTCTTGTTCGTGCCCTCCCCCACATCTTACAATATCTAAGGAAGAAACAGAAATCTCAGCAGACATAACAATGCATATCAGTCCAGTTCTTGGCATGTCTAAGCAACAGCAGTTGGTGGACTTGTCCAAGGCTTATAATTCCAGTTGATAAATTTGTCCTATTTAAAGGCAGCAGATGCAGTATATGCTAAACCAGTCAGTTCTTATAGGAATTCCATAGAAGAGTTTCACGTGGAGAATTACTGTAGAATAGGTTCAACCATGTCCATCTGGCCCAGGTGTTCTACTCAGGATGGTCTTTTGTAGCACCTACAATACTAATTTGGCCTTTTAATGGAGACCCTGGGGACCAAATGGTGACTTAATTGGAAGCTGGGCGTTCCCTCATTCCTCTTCCTATATCTAAATCTTATCCGGTGTTGGGAAAACCTCCTAGCACTTTCTGAGGCATGATTCTTTGCAAACAGAATAAACAGAAACCCTTGTAGACAGAGCTTATTCTGTAAACCTCATGCACACCAGCTTGTGATTAAGCACTTTACAATGTGCTATATCTATTCCAAAAGGGTGGTTGAACTGGGTCTTAATTTAAAGCAAAATAAAATTTTAAAAAGTCTCAAAAATTAGCAATAAAAGTATGACTAATAAATACCACATGAAGAGACAACGTGTGCGGCTGAACAAATTCCAACCCTCTTCTAAAAACATGTTTGCATTCTGGTTCAGAATTTCCCCACAGCCTCACATTTCATCTATCCCTGTGTCTATCTATTTAGCGAAAGAAAAATCACAAAGAGTGAAAACAACCCCCTTCAAAGTTTCAAACAATAGCAAAATGACATCTGGAACTCGGTATATGTGTGATCTGCCTGATAGCAGCTTCAAATCAGAAATGGCCCACAATGACTCTGGGTGTAACACTAGACTGTCATATTTGAAACTCTTGAAAAGAGACATATGGAATGACACAGTTGAGCCAATTTATACTGTGTAGTGCCTTCACCTCACAGCTTGAGAAAGGCTGGTAGGCCAGAAAGTAGAAAACAGAAGAAAATCCATCTAGTGATTTTCATGTAGTCTAAACTTTAAGCACCACCACCAGGCTTTACTGTCTCTGTTGTATTCTCAAGTAGCAACCTAGTAGAACTGTTCCAAATGGTGATGAAATGAATGCTCCCACCTCAGCTCTGGTGAAAATGAAACCAAAATTCTTGGAGTTACTGAGGCAGGCTTCCTCAGTCCAAGCTGTGTCCCTGACTCCATTCGGCTGTGTTTTTTCCTGATACATGACTCTTAAGCTTTATGTGCTCCCTAACAATCTGCACTGCATATTATGAAGTAAAATATTGCCAACACTCAATGAAGGTGGTCTTTTTCCACTTAAATAATGAAAATCATGATGTAAAAGCCTTTATAAACCTTGCAGTTTCGATATGACTCTTCAGACCCTTCTAAAATAAAGAGCAATGGCCCAACCACTGCCATGTCTCTAATATGGTCTCATATGGCTTTACATCATTAAATAATAAATAAAATAATAAAATAAATAATAAAATTTAAAATAGTAAAATAAAACAATAAAATAAAAATAATAAAATAACTCAATTAAAAGAAAAAGCTCAATACAATTCAGATCAGAATATCTCCCTGTTTTTAGGATGATTAGATTACCAAGGCAATAATGGGAAATGTTATTAAGGTCAAATTCTGAAAATTTTCATGTAGTGGAGATGCAAACTTTTCTGGCTGTACCTCTGGAACACCTGTTCTTCTGCCATGAAGCACAGTTTTTGGCTACCTACCTTTCCCTCATAAAAGATGTTTTACTGAAAAATGTTATTATTATGTCTTAGGTTTTAATTATTCTAACAACAAATGGTTTAAAATATTTTAAAATGAATACAAATAATTACATTTGAATGGCCAGGTTCATGAAGGATAGCATAGTATAAAGGTTCAGACTGAAACTGTACTGGAACTCCAGTGAGACTGTCCAAGTGTGATTTATTTGCAAAGTCAGTAAATGGGCTTACTAAATGTTTTTAACACTCACTTTGCTCCTTCTCTCCTATTTGGGAAACCTGGGAGAAAGAAGCAGAGTGCAGGTTAAGGTTATTGCTTCCAGGAAATGTGTAAGATTTAGTACAAGCCTTAGTGGAATGTCTATACTTTCTAAAATCTTACAGAGATCTGACTTTCCTTTTTATTTATTTGATTTATAAGCCACTTCACTCCTAAGTGATTCTGGGTGGTTAACTTTAAAAAGAAGTCTAACATAAAAATGCAACCAAATGGAGAAGCAAAAACACCAGAACAAAACCAAAACAGACCAGACCAAAACAAAGTAAAACCAGACCAAAAGACAATCACCCTGTTCCCAAGTACTGGGAGAATAATCACATTTTTAGTGATTTTCTGTAAAACTAAAAGGATGAGAGCCACTAAATTTCTGGAGGGAGGAGCATTCCAGAAAGGAGGAATCGAACAGATGAGGTGTGCTTCCTTATTCTCCAAGATGAAATTCTTTAAATGATGAAATCCAGAACATGCCCATCCTGAGAGACCCTAGTGGGTGGACAGAGACAACTGTAGACAAGAGGCCTCAACCAAGCCTCTGCCTTGAAGGCCTTTAAAGTTGATAATCAGCATCTTGAATTTAACCCAGAAGCCAAACAGCAACCAGGAAGCATCTGAGTCACATAAGATAGCACCCCTACTGCGGTTTGGGCTACTGCATTCTGGATCATATGTAGCTTCCATATGGTCTTCAAAGGCAGTTCCATGTAAAGTGTACTACATTAATCCAAACATGAGTTAACTAGGGGATGAGTGACTATATGAAGGACTCCAGTCCAAGAAAGGACACAACTGGTACAGTAAATGTACCTGTGCAAAGGCCCTTTTGGCCACAACTTCTATTTGTTCTGATTGATTTAATCAGTGTAATGAATCAAATGCATACAAAAATGTTATTAATAGGGTATTAATACTAATTAGCACCAAGGATTCAGATTATTTCATAATTAACTTTTGTTTCATTGGGTAGATCTACCACATCCATATTCCAGCCAAAATAATGTTCCTTTGAACTGGGAACTAACACTAAGTTAAATACAAACTAATTTAGCTCATTATTCTCTAAAAATATTACTGCAACATGTCTTCCAGTTCTGTTGGCTCTAAGAACTGTACTCTAACCTGTTGGAAAGGCACAAAGTTGAAGGAGGCTCTTCTGGTACTTTTTAATTTACTACCATAATTTTGGTCATAAGTCATTGTAGTTCTTAAGCAAATTCTGGGGCACTTGCAGTATGGGGCCCTTGGAGACAACCAGGGTGTAAACGCCCCTTAGTGCAGTGTTTCTCAACCTTGGCAGTTTGAATTCTGGGAGCTGAAGTCCACACATCTTCAAACTGCCAAGGCTGAGAAACACTACCTTAGTGCAAGTACCTTGTGCCAAAATCCCACCTGGCTTTCATCACCAACCTTTTCAGCTAGTATCTTTGAGAGCGACAGGGTTGCTTAGCAAAGAGACTCCACCCTGCATGGGGTGAAATCAATCTGGCAGGCAATCCTTCCACTCTCAAAGAAGCTGGCTAAATAGGTCTGTACCAACACCTTTTTTTCAGCCAACCCCATAGGAACCAAAGGGAGTGGTGTCAGCAGCCGGCAGCAGCTTGCAACCTTCCCTGCTGACTTTTCCACTGATTTTCTGGGGAAGTTGGCAGGAAAAATTTCAAGTGCCAATCATAATTGTGGGACTCTTGGAATAGGTTCTGACAGGTTTCCAAGGAACCAGATCGCAAGCGTATGACCGCAGGGTGCTGCAATGGCTATAATTTCAGGCACTGGATGTAAATCCCTTTGTCCAGTGTCATCATAATTTTGAACAGTTGCTGAATGGTTATTAAGCAAGGATTATCTACAGTTATGTAGTTTCCGGCTTGGGTCTTTCAACCCTTCTTAGAATACCAGGGACTGACCTAAAATATTCAAAATGCAAACAATGTCATCTACCACTGTACCAGTCTCTTTATATACTTAAATCTAATTCAATACTTGATCTTGTAATGTAAAGCCTTATGCATTGTGGTGTTGCTTCCTGTGACAAGAAATGCTGCTGCAAAACCACTAAGAGATCGAAATCTACCCTTAAAATTCTGCGTTTTTTTTCTAGACAAAGAAACCAAGATAATGCATTTACCAGAGATACTAATTTCCTATTAAATAATACTGTCTTGCACATCCAAAGCCTGTTTGTTAAATGAATTTGAGCTGCAAAGACTCCATCAGGACAGGGTAGTACAACTCCCCCTGAATTTAAGTTATATAGATTGATCAATCAATAGATATGCTCACTATTAAAGGGTAAATTTAACTGCAAGTGTATCACCTTTTAATACACAAAAAGAGAAAGACTCCAAAAAGTTAAGGGAGGCTTCAGTATGGGTTGACCAGAATAAAAATGTCAGAAATAAGTTATTGGTTCAATTAAATGTATCCTATTGATCATAATATGTACATTTGTGTATTCAATGAATCCAAGTTATTAGACTGCATTTCAATGTAGGGCAGTGCCACTGTTGGACTCTGCACTGTTTTAGGATCAAAGCTAGTAGTTAAATGTAAGCAAGTGGTTGTACTACAGATTTATTACTTCCATTGGGTAGCAACTTTATCACAGGCAAGCGCATGACATACTTCCCTATGCCAGAAATACTTTGATACTTCCGTAAAACAGATATCCATTTAATTATGTTTGTTATCTTCACTCTGATCTGTTCTGCCCAAAGTCAGGGAAGAAATTTATGTCCTGCAATTCATGCACATGGTATGCCTGGCCACTCTGATCCAACTAACATGAGGAATTAAGTTGTTCCAATATCAATGTTTTCCAAATAAATCAGGTTGAGCACAATACCGCTTGAATAAAATCTGGAGCAAGCTATTTCGAACATGCTTGCAGTACTTTAAATACACCCAAAATCCAAGTTCTCATCAAAAAGTTGAGTTGAGTTTCCAATTAAACAGTATCATTTTTATGTGGATGCTATGAATCAGTTTGAATATATGTATTAACTATGTACATATTGAAAACAAGCCAGCATGTTTGGAGAGAAAAGAGAGAACTGCTCCTCTACCAATTCCACTGGCCTGACCAACATTACTTTTTCCTTTGGCAGCATTCCAGTGGAAATGGCTGTAGTTGCTCTCTGATGGCTTTCCTCTAAACTGGGCCCCACCTCCCACTATTCCAGCTCCTACCCATTAGCAAGGGGAAGTTGCTCTGAGCAAAGTCATTTTCAATGTCTACAAGTAACATGTATTTTTTAAAAAGCCAATAGAAGTAACAGGTAGCTCTTGGCACTCCTACAATACCAGAAATCCGCTGGTGCCTTCCCACGGTTTTAGAAGCAGAATTCTTCGTTCTCAAAGATGTGCATGCTAGTTTGGTTCCCTCAAGGATAAATGGCAGATTGCAAGTCTCCTGAGTAGAAAAACATCTGTGAGCCATGGGTAGCTTTTAAACATGGTATGGAGGGGAGCTACAATTATATTTTTCTTGCAACATTATGGATTTATCTGCGCAATTAAAGAAAACCAAATTAAAATGCATTTGAACAAATCGATTTTTGTCCTTGACAGATTGAGAAAATGATATCAAATATGAAAGAATATAAAGTTTTTATACCTGAAACAGTGTACGTGCATACATGCACACTTTCTGGTTTTGCATTTTAAGTTGCAGCATCAATCATGGCATTTTAAAACTTTTAAATAAGTTTTAGCATACTTATTTCCATCCTGACAGTCCCTTGCTACACTGAATTTAGTGGCCAATAATATATTGTACACAATACACGTGTAGATTTGCATACCACACCTTGAGCCTGGATATTAATGCCACAAGGGGCAGTAAGGCTTCTTGAGAAAAATCCTAAAAAGGACAATTACAAGAACCTTTCTCCATCTGATGCCCTCCGGATAGGTTGGATTAGAACTCACCTTTTCTCCAACCAATAGTACCAAACTGGGAAAAATTATCCTAGACTCAAGTAAGTGGATTACAACTCCTAGAATTCTCAGCAATGATCATGCTGGCCAGGGAATTCTGGAAGTTGAACATATATTTGGAGAATTTCCAGGGTTTGTATAAATTGATTTAGGCAAATTAACCTTTTGAGGGAAAACAGGTAAGATTCAATCCCAAATACACCTCCAGCATGAGAGGTGGTATCTCTCACTGCCTTTGGAAGACCATCAGGAGATGGCTCTAACCAAAAGCCTGTTTCCCAGGCTCTACCCAGTAGAACTCTTGGAAAATTTAATGCTACCAAATGAACCATCAAAAACATTTCTTGCCAACAGTAATTAGCCCCAGCATGCTATATTCTTAACTTCCCACATTATTAAAATAATGTAGTATTATCTTTCCAAAAAAAACTGAACAGTGAAGACAAAACTACATGCCTACAAGTATATATGTTTGAGTATGTTATGAACTTAGCAAAGCTTGAAGTTTTTCAGGGTTTTTTCTAGCTTATGAATAGCTAGAAAAAGTGGTAAAAGTTAGAAATACAGATAGTGCAGTCTTGTGATGTAAGTGCTGGAATCCAATACAATTCTGACCTATATGTAAAGAAAGAAATCGTGTATACTGCAAACTAAATGCTTTCATGATCACAGCTATTTGAAGGGGTTACAGTTTCCTGTTACAGTATTGATAAAATTAGTAAATGTATTTGCAATTAATAACAAAACAGTCACAGTTTAGCATTTACAACCCTGAAAACTTAGCAAAGTTAATAATTAAAATTGGGGATTAAGGGGTGCTTTTTCAAGTCAGAATTTTTTCCAGGGCTCATGGTTAATGAACATCTGCTAATAGATGACATCCACAAGGGTGTTTTTATTTTTATGATTTGTTGTTTTTTTCTCTCTTACACCCAAAACACCTAAATTTCAACACTTCTGGTTTCTGGAATGCATTAAAAGAAACAATCATTTGCTTCTATGCACTGAAATTTGGGGAAGATTGTTATAATTAGTAAATTTCATTTTGTAATTTTATGCACAAAACTAGAAATATTATTCACCCATTCCCTATCTATAGTACTAAAACTCTCATTGTGTTTATCTGTTTGTACACTTAAGTTACCCCAAATATACAAGTTTTTAAATCAAGGTACCTAAATCAATTAACTTAAAGAATGTGTAAAGTAATCCAGAGCACATTACTCCTATGGAACTGAAATTTCCATGATTTCAGACTATTTTATTCACAAAGTTGTGTTATTGCAGAATCTTCACAGTCACATGATCATAAGTTCTGACTTTCTCTCCAGCTTCCCATGAACAAAGTCAATGGGGAAGATGGCAGGAAGTCAAAAGTTGTTCCTGAGACCCCTGGGCCTTTTTGCCCTCCTGTGATCATTAAGTGTATCTGTTTAGGTAAGTAAATATTGATTTATTGAAATTCATTTGAAACTACAATTGTTTTTCTATTTTCTTCTTTAATGATCATGTAGCCATCCAGCATTGGGGTAAAAAAAAATATGATCAACCCAAAATTTAATGCTTATTCTGGTCATACAAGGCTGTACTGCCTTTTCTCAAAGGATGACACAACAGGTCACAGATTATCTAGTGGCATATATAACTCCATTGTATGTAAGAAAGCTGCACTGATTTGGGGGGGGGGATATACTCTTGGGGCATTGACTGCAACCTGTACAGCAAATCCCCAGTTCAATGGCTCTCTGTTTGATAGGTTTTGGATAAAATGGAAAGGGGTTTCAATCCTTGAGAATGGTGATTTTGCTGCAAATGATTGCATTTACATCAGTTCCAATACTGCAGATTACCTAAATGGTAAATTAGCTACCAACAGCCACCAGAAATGACATCAATTCTGGTATCAACAGCCACTATTTCTGCTCAAAAGGCTTGTTAGATCATTCAAAATCTAGAGATTAAAATGTAAAGAGAATACAATCAGTGCAAAGATGGAGCATTCAGAGGACAAACACTGAAAGTATTTGGAATATATGTCGTACAAATGATTGCTCATTTCTATGAAAAAAAAGAATGCTTGTGTTGCATGATCCAGTGCAGAGAGAGGCTGGTTGCTGGCTTTAATAAGCTGGTTCCATATGAATATGAAGTTCGAAAGACAATGTCCATTAATTGGAGCCTGAAGGAGACTATCTGGTGAACACTCTCCTAAATCATAAAACAGAATACTAGACTTCCCCCAACCCGAACCTTACAGTTTTCTTTATTGATGTCTTCCGTGTGACCTCCAAATCCAAATTGTGCTTCACGAAAAGAAGAACTTGGCATTACAATCTTCAACAAAGATTCAGAATGACCCACAGCTGCTAGGTTCTAACAAAGTTGGCTGACTGTTCGAGCAAAGGCAGTGGTGGTTCAATCCATTTCTGAAAGCAACAAATGCATGTGTTACAATGTGTTCTACAGTATTGGATGAATTAGCAAACAAAGGGGCGAAGGGAGAGAATGGGGAGGGGGGCGAGTCACCATGACCTGAACTGCTCTGAGAAAAAGGAGTGAGTTTATGGAAAATCATGCTTTAAAACCAATTAAATAAAACTCGTATTATGGAAGGGTTGGCTAAAACTCCTTTTTTTCCTCAGCTGTGTTTCTGAACTTGGTGTGTGTGTGTGTGTGTGTGTGTGTGCATTTTAATCCCTGCCAGATTTTTGCTTCTCGCTTTTCCATCTTCAAACCCTAAAAATGTGTAGTTTTCCTGACTAGTGGATCATTTCTACTTTGCTCATCTCAAATTCCCATCCTAAATTCTATACAGTTCTAATTCCATAATTCAAGACTGAGTTATATACAGTCTTCTTTCTATCCAACCAGATTTATCTTAAACCCATCTTTGTTATTACATCTCGAGTTGAATTCTCTTAACTATTCAACCACTCATAGACATGCCACTCCAGATTCTCTCTTTTTCTCCCCCTTTTATCATCCGTCCGTCCTATAGTTGAAACTTCAATTGTTGTTAGGAAGTGCTATTATGAATTGTAACACTCAGATTAAGGATTAAGGAGCAAATTATCTACAGGCAGTATTTGCTGATTTATAGTCTCTATTCAGACACTCCTGTCACATGAACAATCATATGGAAAGCTGAAACTAAACTCCAGAGTTTTCCTGACCCTCCCAAAAAAACCATTCATGGAGGAAGATACAGAATAGGATTTTCCACGCTTTGTGGTGGTGGTGGGGCAGTAGATTACATTTCACACGTTGAAAGCATAATATGGCCTCAAATAAAGTGCCTGTCACTGTGGACGTGATGAGTTACAGACCACATTTTTTCAGAAGACAAACTGATGATTTTGTTGCCTGACATCCATTCTTCCCTTCCTCAAGATACTCAAAAGTTTGCTTTTGTCTTTCTGGAGGAGAAGCTGGCCCATTTCCAAGTTCTGGGCTGTTCTCACCAAACTTTTTTCATTTTATAAGAAAGAGTAATAGGCATTCTTGAAAACAAAAATCACTAGAGGCAGGTGATTTGCTTTGCAGCATGACAGCTTTTTCCTTTCTTTTCTTTTAAAAAAAGATATTTTTTTTTAATTTTAGAAGGTCTAACGAATGTTAAAAGGAAACGAGTATAACACAAAGGCACAAATGCAAAGCTCTTCTTCCCTGTGTTGAACCCTCATTGTTCACATGTTCCCATCACTGGCAAAATTTGCATATACATAACAGGAGCATACAAATATTGCCTTACTAAACACAATTTAGCTAGGATGAAGGGATGGCTGGGCCAGTGCAATTGTTAAATATGAAAAAGGAATGCCTGCACAGAACTTTAAATCTATCAAGAAAACAATGGGTAAACAAAGAGTAGAAATTCCTGTTTAGATTTCCATCCAAACTATAATCAGCAAAAATTAGGATTTCAAACAATCCCAAAGGAGCACAAATTACTTCTCAAAGGAATTGGGTAACTTCTATTTCTCTCCATTCAGTGTGACACACAAACCATACAAAAAAAGCAATGTCTTAAGATAACTTAGGATCCTGTTCTTTTCCTTTTCCTTATTATTCCTTTTTAAAAAAAGAATATAATATTATTTTTGTTCATTTCCCCAATGTTCTGTTTAAATACATTTCTTATGCAGTAGTTCAACAAAAATAAGGCCAAGTTAATAAGAATTGCAAAACCACTGACCAGAATGTATTGCAGGCAGATGACTATCTGTATCTCCACATTCTGAGCTTCCATCTTGACCTCCAGGTTCCCACGATTCACTGTTCTCAGAAACTTCGGAAAAGGTATCAAAAGTTCCTTTTTGACTATTGGCTGGATCACCAACACTTGGGGGCTGACTATCACTACTTGCATCAGATGCTGCTTTGCTTTCTTCCCCTAACCTTTCAGCAAACCACAGTTTAACCTGTGAGGTGGTCATCTGAGTTCTTTCACAGAGATCTTGGAGATCATCTTCATACAGAACCTTGTTCTTTTGAAAATAGTCTTGGAGGACATCCTGGCTGACCTCATCAGAAATTGATAGCCCTTTGGGGAAAATACCCTTTTTGTAGTTTTCATACCACCTCAGATTTCCATTTTTTAAACCATAGCGGCTATCTCCAAACCAGCGAATTACTTCAACCCTGGGAAGTCCAGTCTGACAACATATTTGGTCATACTGTTCATTAGTAGGACGCTGTGTCTTTACAAACAGCTGTTTAAGCAAATGCCTCTGCTGAGCAGTCTTTTTAAAGCAGAGCCTGGGTTTCTGTCCCCTGCTAGGAGAATTATCTCTTGTTGCTTGGGCACCCAAAGCTGCCAACTCGCTTTTCCCCTCTGATTCTGTCACCTTAAAGTTTCTAAGGTTGATTTTAATTGGGGTCACTTTACGTTCACCTGGAAGTTGAGAGCTTCCAGCTTCATCCAAGGAACCATTTTCACTTGATGCTCTGAAGTCATCCAAATCTTCTTCCTCTTCTACAGACTCATCCTCAGCATCCTCATCTGCTGGTTGTTTTCTTTCTTTGTCCGCTTGTCTTTTCCTTTGCTCGGAGAACCAGCTGTCAATCTCCCTCCTTGTCATTTTAGTTTCGCTTCTCAGACGGTCTACTTCCTCCTCTGAAGGGAAGGGGTTTTGTGCAAAGCTGCTTTCCAAAGCTCTGAGTTGCTCCGGGGCTCTCTCCTTATATTTTGCAGTGGAGAAATCAGGGGTCTGATGCCAGGATTGCCGTCGTGCTGGTGGGTGAACAGGTGTTGCTGCTGATGTGGAAGTTAACTCTGTGTTTGTTTTTGGTGAAGTGGTAAAAGTGATTTCGGGTACAGAGTCTATTATTATTGTGCTGTCCCCACCAAGCACGGATTTGTTGCCTCTTATATTTTTCCAGTGATACCTTCTATCACTAAACCACTTTCGGACATCCCTGATGCTAAGGCCTGTGATTTTTGTCAGACGCTCCACTTCAGTTTGGCCAGGGAACTGATTCCTAAAGAAACTATCTTTCAGTGCAGACAACTGTTCATAAGACTTCTTATTTTTTAATAAGTTAGGATCTAAGAATGCTTGCGAAGAGGTGTTTGGGCAAGCAGAAAGTTGTGACTGAGCAGCACTAACTACATTCACAGTTGATGCAATACTGGAAGCTGACACAGTGGTTGGAGGCTTAGCTATCTGGGTCTTTGGGATGGAGGTTACGGCTATTGCATGAGATGAAGTTGCTCCTTGAAGTCCATTTGTTATTACCGGTTGGGTGACCAGCATGCCACTTGCTCCTTCAGGCTTTCCAACTGAATGACCAGGCAAACTGGCCTGAATGAGATGCTGAACACTACTAGGACTTGCAACTAAAGGTGTATTCAACACTGTAATAGTGGATTGAGGAACAGACTGAATCACAGTGTTAAACATTTTTTTCCGTGCATCTTCTATCTCCTCAGGTGACCAGCTAATACCCTGTTTCAACCTCTGGGCCGTAAACCAAATTTTCAGCTGCTCTTCTGGATACTTGGTCACCACAGTCAAGTAGCAAAGTTCAGCTTTGGTAGGGTAGGGAAACTTATGAAAAGAGTTTTTAAGAAAACTGTTAGAATCCATTGCTGCATTATAAGTTGGAATACTACTTAAGGGAATCATTACTTTAGGGAGGGATTTCGATGTTGGTAGGTGCTGGTGAACTTGTGTTTGCTGTTGCAGTTGCACACGCTGTGTTATGCCTGCTTGTAAAATAGGTACATTTCCAACTATTGACCCATTGACAATAGAGGTTGATTTGCTGGACTGCGGCAGTGATCCATTGGTAAATGACAGTTCACCTTTTGTCTCTACATCCTTAACCGATTTATTAGATATATTTTCTTTCAGTGTGTGGATTTTTTTAACTTCAGGTTTTGTTTTCATTATCTTCATAATTGGTGTTTTGGTAATAATAATTTCAGCTTGACTCTCCTGACTCTCCTCAGGAATAGCCCCCAAGTGGTCCTGACCACCACTGATGATATTTCCAGTAGTCTGTTCCACAATCATGTGGTTAGCTTGTTTCACTACATTCCAGATTAAGTTTGTTTCTCCAACATGGTGCTCTGCATTGTGATGAGAAAGATCATCATGGCTCTTTACCAAGAAATTGCATTTCACACACAAAAAGGAGGGGTCTTTAGTAAAGTCTATGTGCTCAGAATCAAGGTGACTAAGGAACTGATTAATTTCTTGAGTAATGAAATTGCAACCTGTACATCTATAAGAAGTGCTGTCTATAATTCCATTGTGTCCATTGGACAAGGTCCCACTACCATGATCATCAACAGTGGCATCACAATTAGGTAGAGTACTGGGAACCAATGTTTGATGAGTTCCTTCATGATTTACTCCAACAGAAGTGGATTTCTGTGGCGCCAACATTTTTGCTGGTATCATGCAAGGTGTTGTGGATTTCCTTTTGCTGGCCATTATTGCAACCAGTGAGTACAATCAAAGTTTAGGAGGCAAATATTATTTTTTGAATAAAGTTTGCAGAGTAAATTTGAGTAAATCCATGATTCCAGACATATGTATGTCAAGTACTGGAACAACCACTTGCGTCTGCCATTGAATCTAAAAAACAAAGGAATAGTATGTTAACTAAAGACTATGAAATCCTTATACCAGTATAATCATGCAGCTTTTATTTCTCAATCATATAAGAAGATACAGAATCAATCTGCTTTATTAGAATTCAAATCAGAAGCGAATACAAAATAAATTGATGAACCACATGCAAATAATGATGCCTTAGCATTCTGCTTGAGCAATACTCTAATTTGTAGGTACTGTTAAGGAATTAGCAGAGTGACCCTTGAGTAGCAAGGGTGTGCACATGAAAGGCTTTGAGAGTAGATATGAATAAGGCACAGTAACCACACAGATACACTGGGTTGTGGTACAGTTTACTTTTTGGAAAAGAAAAGTACAGTCCAATAAACAGTCCAGATCATACACATATATTCAGTTGATAGCCAAAACAACAGTCCATGGATAATCCAATACCAAAGTCTTCTTACCAGCCCTTTTAGTCATTCACATTAACACAGTTCTGGTTTTGCAAACAGTTGCAAAAACACCAAAACACACAGAGATATTAGGGAGCGAACACACAAAAAGAACAACCCATGTTTTTAGCTCCCTCTTAAGGCCATTGGCAAGAGGGCTAGCCAATCAAGACACAGTATGATGCAGTAGTCTTAAAGCAATATGATACATTTTTCTCTGCAAATATACATAGATGGTTTATATATTGCCTGCCCAACAAGTTAGGCAATAATCACATTCCTAACAGGTACTGTTTTATATGTCAGCATTACCAGTGATAAAGATACATCCAAAGGGAAACGGATTTGTACCCCATGCTACACTTTAATAAAAGAAGCATGGCCCAATATGTTACCTTTAGAACACTATACTGGTGGCTCTTCTACGTGGAGCCCTGTTGTGGTGAAGTAGTCCAGACCACCAGATGCATGTCCCATGGACCAAAGAATCTGCCTCCAGTAGGATCCTCCTAACAAAGGATGCTTACATTGGCACATAGCAAAAGGAGATTCCTTCAGCCCCCAGCTCCCATGCCTTCTGTAGAAGAAAAATCTTTGCCTTTAAAATCCAGGAAAGAAGCCATGTACCAAGGCTCAGAATAGAACTAAGCAATATTAAACTAATTATGTTCTGATCTATACAAATCTGAAAGATCCAGAAAGGCAAGCAAGAAATGTTCAAGAATCTGTTTATTTCCAAAGAATGGGTATTATATTTGAGCTAGTAATATTGCATAATTTTAATTGGGAACATATATCAGTAAGTTTTATGTCTCCACTATCCCTGACATGTGTTTCCCTGATGGGTACTTAGCAATTGTCTGTCTTAGGTAATTGTCCAACTCAGAATTGTAGGTTTTTACATTAGCAATTCTCTTGAGACCTTGTCTGTGATTCTCACTGCCCTCTGTTTTTATTTCCTCCATGAGATTGTTCTGCACATGACTAAAGTTAAAAAACATTTACTTTTTTGTTTTCCCCTTTTCCCCAAAAATATAGTTTTGTCTATATTTTATGAGAGTGTTCATAAAAGAAAACAGGCTGATTTCCTCATGCCACAAGGTCAGAAAATGGCACTATAAAAATATTTCATTTTTGTTAGGGTTTTTTTTTTCTTCCTTTGCCAATCAGGTAAAATATAGAGGTTGCTAGTACCCAATTTATCTCAGATACCAGGGGAACAATGCCAGGTTAAAGCATCCCCCAGAGGATATGTGGCTGCAACAGTAACTACAAAGCTATTAAAAGGCACAACTGGAACCAATGCGGGGTCTTCTGGCAATAGAGGCTTAAAATCGTTTAGTGACGCACAATTAGGAAAGGGGAGATTGTAGACTACATGAAACGAACCACCCAACATACAAAAATGAGTGGGAGCAGCAGAAAGGAAAGAAGTCATAGAAGAATAAAGTTGGAAGGGATCTCGGAAATCTTCTATTTCAAACCCCTCCTTGAGCAGGAGACCCTATTCTACTCTGGACAAATGGTTGTCCAATCTCTTCCTGAAAATCTCCAGCGATGGAGCATCCACAACTTCTGGTAGCAAACTGTTCCACTGATTAATTGTTCTGTCTGGAAATTTCCCTTTAATTCTAGGCTGGATCTCTTTTCAATAATCTTCTACCCATTACTTCTTGTCCTGCTTTGGAGAATAGGTCAACCCACCTCCTCTCTGTGGCAGTTCCCATTGGAAGACTGCTGTCACACCACCCCTAGTCCTTCTCTTTGCTAGACTAGACATACCTAGCTCCATTCATCATGCTGTTTAGCTTCCAGACCCCTAATCATCTTTGCACTGTTTGAGTCTCAATATTTTTTGGGTATCGGTGTGGCCAGAACTGGATGCAGTATTCCAAGTGTGATCTTATCGGTGCAGTACAGGCAGGGTTGGCTTACAACCATTCGTTTAGTGACTATTCAACATTCAATGGCACTAAAAAAGTGACTTATGACTATTTTTCACACTTACGACCGTTGCAATACCCCAACTGTCACAATAAGCTCCTTTACCTTGAAATGAACCCAGAAACCAAACAGCCTATGACTAAACTTCAAGGGGATCTACTCCTTATTGCTGGCAGATTGTTTATTTATTTAATTTATTGGTCATTCGCTTCACAAACAACTTTGGGAGGTTTTTAAGAACCACTCTCTCTTCCCCCT
>JANHFR010001590.1:181140-196180 GCA_032468015.1 Mimophis mahfalensis | reverse complement strand
TCAAAGTAGGTGCCTGTGAAATTTGGGCTGTTTTGGTGCATTGGTGAAAGAGCCTATTGGGGACATACCCACAAACACTGATGGCGAACACTTCTCTTTTATAGCTATAGATTTGGCTCATTGGGAGCTTCAATTGTTCTAAGATGTGGCAGAGCAGGCAATAGTGGGCATGACTCAGTATGCTCAAGTAATATCCTTTCTTCACAGGTTGCATTGATTTCCACTATATCCTTGAACCAAGGTGGCACAGTGGTTAGAGTGCAGTACTGCAGGCTAGATCTGCTGACTGCTGGTTGCCTGCAACTTGGCAGTTCAGATCTCCTCAGGCTCAAGATTAACTGAGCCTTCCATCCTTCCCAGATGGGTAAAATGAGGATCCAAATTGTTGGGGGCAATATCCTGGCTCTGTAAACCTCTTAGTGCTGTAAAGCATTGTAAAGTGGTATATAAGTCTATGTGCTATTGCTATTGCTATTATGCTTCTGGGTGTGATTCAAGGTGCTAGGTGTAATGTACAAAGCCTACATGACATAGGTGCTGATTATATGTAGGACTGCTTAACTCCCATGATTTCTACCTGGTTGGGAAGAGCTGATAAAAGTGAATGCACTCTAGCCCCTCCTCCTGCCTTCAATGAAATAATATCATCTATCGGGGACCCAGGAAACCAACGCCTTATTTTTCAAATGTAATCATTCCATGTTTTTGGATACATAATGCACTGTGATTTTTCATAAGTATATGTAAAATTATAAGTTCATTTCTACGGGGTTTTTTTTCCACCATGGAGCTCTCTAGCAGTTTATTAATGCCTGAATCATCATAATACTTTGAAAATATGGAAATCTCATCAGCAAAGTGGAAACTGTATAATTATAGATTGCATTCGTAATGCAAATGTTGGATGATACCAGTTTTTGAAGTTGACCTTGTTCGTCTTTTGTTCTTTTCTCTTTACAGATGCATTCTCTCATTTTGTTCTATATAGCAGTCTGGTGTGCTGCCTTTTAGATAGAATATGCTTTGGATAGGATAATAACCATGGTATCCATCATGATTATTGAAAGAATCCTATTTTGTGAACCTTCAGCTTTTTAAAAAATAAAAAGCTGTCCCATTATTGCTTAATACTAGCAAGTCTTAACTTTCTTTTAGTTTTCTCTTCCCAAAAATAGCATTTACCAATATAGGCTTTTAAATTTTTAAGTACAAAATCATGCTTTAATTGGAAACTGCAGAAGCACTGTTGCCTGTTTCTTTCAAATCACCTGATCTGATTGCTTGTTTGTTTGGATTTTGGTAGAAGTGACTTTCTACAAATACAATGGTGAGTCCTATCTACATAATGTTTCATGGGACATTTCATATACTGTAATTTGACAGTTCAAATTTCACCAGGCTCAAGTTGACTCAGCCATCCATCCTTCTGAGGTGGGTAAAATGAGGACCCAGATTGTTGGGGGCAATAGGCTGACTCTGTAAATCGCTTAGGGGGGGTTATAAGCTTTCACAAGCAGTATATAAATCAAATGCTATTGCTATATATGATGTATTGTGATGTATCATGACAGTTTTTGCCTTTGTGGAGCTGGGGTGGGCATGGTCTGCATGTGACGCATCTGGCCCATGGGCTGCCAGTTTCACAGGCCTGACTTAGAGAGTGCCATAAAGCACTATGAAGCAGTATATAAGTCTAAGTACTATTGCTATTGCAATAATCAGCAGTTTCATACAGAATATAAACTCATGCATTTTACCAACTTAAGCAGACTCCTGATGGGAAATAGGCTATAGTAAGTGTCCTTTCTATGAACAGGAATAATGATCTAGACTGTAATATCAGGCTTAAAGATGGGTGCTTCAGTTTGAAAATGACATGTGGTGTGAATCATTCATATATCAATTTTACTTTATCATAAGAAAGTCATTTTTGGTTTTGCACTAAGGGATGGCAGTTATAATCTGCTGAGTTGGAGATTAACTCTATTCCCATTTTCATAATATTTTTGGGGCTCCCAAGGTACTGATTTGCACCACAGTTTTTCTTTTTCTTTTTAACTCTATGTGCTTCCATTCTCTGTATTGTTGGATTTAATGAAATGTGCATTCAAGCCTTCTTAATTTTACTAAACATATCCATGATGTTTTTGCATTCATCTCCTGCATGATATTTGCTTTCCCATGATTCTCTTGCTAGTACCCCACACTCTACATCAGCTTTGTAAGCATTTGATGAAACATAGACTCCACCTCAGTGAGTACATCAAAATTAATAAGATTGTCTTAACCTCATCTGCTGACAGATTTAACCCTTTGACCCTGTAGAAAATTGAAGGTGCAGTGAAGTGGTTCTAATAAAAACAAGTGTGAATGCAAAACTTGGAACTAAGGGAGAAACAGCAAATCTCCATTTAACAGCACAGCACAACGACTTGACAGCACAACACATTCAGATTTGCATGTAACCTTTGTCAATCACTGCAGATTTTCTATCACATGAAAGTGGTATAGTATAACCAAGAGATGAAAACAAAAATACAAGGCTTTCCCCCCCACCCCCCAGATAGCAGGAGGTTTCATCTTAGTTTTGGAAAGGCGTGAAGGAAATGTTTTTATTGCAAATTGATAAATGTAGCTCAGAGGTGTGGGAACGATATTCCTTCCAGTTGCTAAAACACTTCAGCCTAGCGTTCTCCATTTGGATATTTTTCAAGACAATAGATTTCCACAGCAATCACCAAAAAGCCCTTTTCTTTCCCTACCATGTCGGAACAACGCTAATGCATCATAAGGAATCTTTCTGCATCATCTGTTTTCCGTTTGTGAAATAATTAGTGAGTGCCCTTGACTTTAGCAAGTAGGTAGTTTTTATACTGCCATGGACCAATGTTTCCATATTAAGGTCGAGCTTTTATGTTTGATAGCCAGCCATTTCTGATAGCTGGGAGACACAGTACCTAATTTCAGCAAAAAGCATTTTTCTATTTCAAGACTGTGAATCAAACTTTGTTGTAATGCTAATATACCACTGATCTTTTTCTCTAGGAAAAAAAAAAGAATGAAGAAGTCTGATGCCCTTTGGAATTACTACTAAATGCTCTAAAGCTACTGAGTTTATCACCAATATATGACTATTATAACAATCTTTCTCACATATTGGTCACAGTAAATGTAAACAAAGAGTGCACAGATTTCATTATTTATGTATTTTCATTGCAAAGCCAGGTCTCAATTAGAATATGCAGCTGTATGCATCCTAGTATTTAAGAACATTTATTTCTGTGTAATGACTGAAAGCTAATCACTATCATCTTTCCTTGCTGCTTCAAGAATAATAAAATGAACATTAGTGACAAATAATATTTATTTTCTCCTGTTAAGTTAGGACAGTTAAGTGTATTAAAGACTGGAAAGGATGGGTATAGTATTAAGGAATATGAATCAACTGGTTACAGTATGTATGTATGTATGTATGTATGTATGTATGTATGTACAGCTGCCACAGCCTTCCACATATGTGCCCGAAGATGGTAAATGAGATTTTACTGAAACGTCGCTACAACTTTAAAAGCACAACTATGAAGACATGGGAAAATACCTGAACAAAGCATAATGCCATACACATAAATACCCGCAAACACACACACACACACACGTGTGTGTGTGTGTGTGTGTGTGTGTGTGTGTGTGTGAAAAGGGTGGGGTTTCAATTGGGTGGTTGTGGCTCCCATCCTGACTGTTTTTTGATTCCCATGAAGCTGCCTTAACATGAATTGCAAGACACAACTATCAGCCAATGGTTTTCAAATGCCTTAAGAAGGCATAGGCTTGATCAATCCCTTTGAACAGGAAATAATTGAAAGTCTACAACTAAAGTTACAGGTATATAAAAAAAGTGACATACAGCCAGTTCTCACATTTACAAACATCCTAGCATCCCTACGGTCTTATGATCACCAATCTTCCCAGTGGGAATTCCAACAAGCAAATTAATGGGGCAAGCCAGATTGCTAACTTACAGTGGCTGAGATTTTAAAAAGTCATAAAATTGGATGTGACTCATGTAGGGACCATATTTCTTAACAGAACTTTGGGTTCCAGTTGTGGTTGTAAGTTGAAGATTATATGTAATAAATGATTAAAAAAAAATAAACTGGATATGACTGGATAATCAACCTCTCATGACTTGAGACCAGTACTCCCAACAAGAACAGCGATGAAGTCATAGCCCACTTCTTTCCATGAAAAATGTTGCAGCTCTTGGAGATACTATGCTCTGGCTCCAAATGGTCTACAAAACTGGAAACTGATCCTCACAAAACTCCCTGCACATAACATTCCTGGGTGATTCCAGCTCCTGTAGTTGAGGATTCCAAATTGTAAATTCCAAATTCTCCTGTAGTAGTTTCCATTTCAACCAAGTAGTTTTAAGCAGAAATTGTTTACTTCATTTGGCTGGCTGCTCCTTCTCCTAAAGAAATTGGAAGGGAAACCAGCCAATTGACTTGAATCCAAGATGGAACCTAGAGTCGTGATCATAAAGGTTTAAGAGTTGTTCCTCTTGATATATTTTTTTTTCCCAATTTTGAGAGGGATATATTGAACCCAATGGAGTTGCTTTAAGGCTAGAGGGTGGATGGATAGCATATTCTGGCTTCTTCCATCAGCCAGGGGATCAAGGGCATGGAATTGCTATTTAAGAACTCTGGCAAGAGAAGACTGGTTTGGCCCAAACTAATATAAATGTCAACATGGAGTTCATCAATTTATTCTGGCTCTGAAGAACTGATTTTCCTTCTTTTCTGTTCCCTTCCATTCTACATCTTTTATGTGTCTTCTCTTTTCAGGCTGAAAACCCAACAACAATGGTTTCTTATATTGATAAAGGCTGATTTCAGAAAGGTCAAATGTATAGATAAAGTAGAGATATGAGTACTAATAATATTGTATTTAAAGGAAAATGGGAGAAAATTACTAGGAAAACAAATCCAATTTACTCAAGACTCAAGAACAAATGCAGTTCTGTCTCAGATTCTTACAGTGAAATCTCATAAGACTGATTGATTAATTGATTAATTGTAAAGGCATGCTGGAAAGTTCAAGGGGATTATTATGGTGTAGGTTTTTTGTTCTGGTTGCTGTGGAGATGCCAAGATACGGGAGGTAAATACCCCATATAGGGCTTGTAGATCATTAGTGTTAAAACACTGAGCTCTCTCGCCATTATCAATCTTCCACTCTTTACTGCTAGTCTTCAACAAAGGAAAGTTTTTTGAAGTCTTCTGAGTACCTCAGCATTAATGCTCCAAAGAGATGTAATCTATGCATAACAACACTTAAATCAGCATGACATTTACAACACATATTAAGTAGTTTGTTATTTATTTCAAGACTTTAATTGGCACAATATATTAGCAGCGTTGTTGCCATTCCACTTAAGAGCTTCTTTCCCCAGCTTGTAATGGTTGGACCATCTTTTCCCTCTTTAAGAATCTTCTATTTTTCCACTTTTGTTGATATCTTGAGGGAGAAATTCATTAAAATATTATGAAGCAAACAGCATAATTATACACAGCAATTTCTGCCAATGAGTAAAGTGTATAGAAATGTAGACACATATATGTACATACACATTTAAACTGACCCATTTTACTTAGATTTTATTTTTGTTGCAACACACATTTTAAAAAGCATTTTGTCTAAAGCTATGTGTAAGGCCAATAATTAACCCACGGAAGTTACATAAAATGGCCATTGTAGCCATATTGAATCTGCAATTGTGTTATGCCAACCATTCATTGTTTAGATTCCAGTCTGCAATGAGGCTGTATCTAATATCTGTTAAATAAGCCTCGCTTCTTTCATTTGCAAGAAAACCACACTTTTTACAAGACCAGCAAAAACAGAAATATATTCACGACATTGTAACCACAATACAAACCAGAGATAAAAGGGCAAGCAGGAAAGGAGACATCATACAAAAGAGGATAGTGAAAATAAATCATGCTCCAGAAAGATGAGGTGCGATGAAAAAGAAGACTCCACACCTACCTCATTATTTACAGCTAAGTTCTTCCCCCAAAGCTATGTTCTAGATCAGGAGTGCCCAGCCTTGGCAACTTTTAAGGCCTGTAGATTTCAGCTTCAGAACCACGGGCAGCATGTTTGGCTAGGGAATTCTGGGAGTTGAAGTCCACAGGTCTTAAAAGTTGCCAGGGTTGGACAGCACCCCTATTTTAGACACAGCACACTCTATTAAGGAAGCAAGAACAAAGAAACATTTTCTTGATCATAACCACTCTGAAAGTTTCTCCTTTTTCTTAACTTGCAGCACCTGTACAGAAAGAGAAAAGGCAAACCTGTTAGCATTTATTTGTGCTGCTACTGATTGGAATGAACTCCTTGTGTGGAATAAAGCACAAGGAAAGAACATTTTAAGAAGCAGAGAGAGGCATATTTCAAGACTTAATTTGGCAACTTTTTAGGAGATTAAAAAAACATTGGTGGGGCCTGCTCAAGGCACATTTACCTAATTACCACTACCCAGTATACAGTGACATTTAGCTGCCACATAATTTTCAATTTACTCTTTGTCCTTTTTTCTTCTTCTCTGAGATTCTCAGTTTTATTGGCTCTTGCTTTAACATTTTGTTTTCTTTAATAACCAACCATTAAAAAAAAGCATAACATGTTTTGTACAGATAATCATTAGACAATGATCCAAAGAGGACATCATCAACAAGAACAAAACAACACATTTGCTCTAGGCATGTTCCCTGTTAATTTTTAAAGGATGAAGTGACTTCCAAAGAATAAATGTTATTGACTTTCAGTAGTATCATGTAGTTAAATCTTATTATTTCATCTGATGGTATCATACCTAGTATGGAGGCTTTTCTTTTTTAAACAACACTTAAGGTTACCAAAAAGTACTACAATACGTCAAGCAACATTCCAGATGATCCAGTAATCCTAGAAACAAGAGTGAGAAAAATGTTTGTGTGTTTTTCATTTGGAAATTACAAGGGAGTGGTTCCCACGGAATTGAAAATATTCTTTATCACTCCATCTGTACTAATCAGTTCATCTCTGTGTGTCATATCTAAAGCCAATTGTTGTATATGGGTAACCTTCAGTGTGTGCACTTCATATATTTTATGTAACTGTGACTTCCTTTTACTTTTCTATCCCTCTGCTTCACAACCATAAATAAGTAGTTAATAGTTTTTTCTAACTACAATAGAACAGGCATCCCCAACCCCTGGGCCATGGGTAAAGTGACCAGATGCCAGCGGGATGGTGAGGGGGCGGGGGCGACGACGGAATGGAAGGGATGCACAGACGGACGGACAGAAGGGAAGGACAGCAGCGGCGGTATGGGGGGAAGAGGAGTGAGTGGGACGGTGAGTGGGTGGGACGGAACTGAACGGACGGATGGACGGATGGAAGGGAAGGACGGCGGTGGCGGTATGGGGGGAGGAGGAGGCAGTGGCACGGTGAGACATTTTAAAAAGAAGGCGTGACATGGGACAAATTAATAAAAAGTGTGACTGTCCCGCCAAAAGTGGGTCATCTGGTCACCTTAGCCATGGGCCATTACTGGGCCATGGGCTGTTCAGAACTGGGCCATGCAAGAAGCAGGCTGGCATGCACACACATATGTACATCTCAACTCACGCTAATGATGGGACAGCATGATGCGTGCACAGCTCAACCTGCACCTGGTTCCCCCGCCACACCAGTCAGGCCACAAAGGTTGTGGACCACTGCGCTAAAATGTGCACTGCTAAAGTGCACTATACCCAGAGAAGCCTAATCTATAATAAATGTTTTAGACATCAGGATACTACAAGATCCTTGATGCTTTTATTTTTTACAAAGCTACCCTTCATTGAAGAGTGTTTCAGTCTGTGCCTATACAATGTGAATAACAAAACCAAAGCAGTCAAGCACAAATGCTTTCAACGCATGTGTACAATATCATGCTTCACTCATACAAAAGGCATACACAAACTCACACATAGCACACTTTGTTCCTGCTATTGTACCACAGTGATCTAACTCGGATTCACATAATTTTGTGGTTGGAATGAGGTATTTTTAGAAATGTATTCTCTTTCTCTTTCAGTCTCTCGTAACCACCCAAAAGCTGCAGTATGAACAGTTTGCCAAGAATCTGACATACACCTACCCTCTCATTTAAAGCTGCTTGTCATTTCAATTTTTAAAAATAAAATCCAGCTCAAAATAATTTGGATCTGAGAACAACCAATACAAGCGGTAGTTTGCTGTTCTGGTTTAAGCTTTGCACATTCCTATGTTGTTGTTTTCGCTGTTTCCACTGTAGCAAATGCTATCCTTTGGGATGTGTTCTGGAGGCTGGACCATTCCCAGTTTTTTTTCTCCTCTGTTTGACAGTTGTTTATGGCCATTTTGCTCTCTAATTGCTATTACCTATACTTTGCTTTTTAAAAAGTTTGTAGAATAAAAAAGAGAAACCTACGGTAACCTTGTGTACCCCACCATCATTTCACCAATCGCATGTCTCCAAAACAATTTAAAAAGCTAAATGGGGGAATAAGAGATGAAGTATTTGCCATTATTCATAATTATATTTTTAGAAACAAACCTTGAAGCTCTGACTTAAGTGATTTGATATTTTTCAGCCAAGCCCAAATTTCAAACTGTTTCAAACTCCCATCACCTATTTTCTTAAAAGTCATCACTGGAATTCCCTGCTTGATTCAGTTAGTTTAATTTTGAACCTTCGGGGGTGTGTGTGTGTGATTTCTCACATCTATCTGATAAAGAAAAAAAGTTGAATGTACAATAGCACAAAAATAAAAGAAAACGTTGCCATGTTGTGGATAGAAAGCTATAGATCGATGCCTGATTCAGAGAACTAAAGGGTCTCTTGTGGGACACTGCATACTTGAAGATTATCTTGTTCTAAGTGGAAGAATTCTGTTCCCACAGTGAAACAGATAATTGCATCAGGAGGACTAACGTACAATTGACAAAAAGCTGACTGCATTAGCCTCCTTCTCCCTCCAAAAAATGTATAGCCTGGACCTGCCTCTGTAGCTCCCCAAAGAGCAAAATGGCTTGGCTGTGCTATGAGCAGCTATGGCAAACACTGCAAATCCGCACATGTGGTTTTCCTTTGTGCTTCCCTTCAGTTCTTTTGGATTGCGGCCTAACATCTCCTTCTGCTTGCCTCCCGTTCCATCCACTAAAAAGGATGAGAATATTTCAGTGTGTTCTCTGAACTTCAGGCTTGGTCTCTTTGTACGAGTGGTGATAAGCCACTGATGGCCATTTTTCTGAGAAAAGATTCTTTGGCCCATGAAGCACAGGGGCTTCCTGGCTGCTATTTTCTAACCTCATTACTTCTCTGAATAGACCTGCAATGGATGGAAAGTCAAACTATCACACCGTCAATATACTAATGATAAAAACATTATCTGTGTAAACACTAGTCCAAATGGGTGAAGAATTTTTTTTTTCCTGCAGCATAACCAAACAGAGGCTCTTAACCTAATGTAACCCACTCGCAGTCACCAGCATATACTTTTTCACTATCCTTTCAGAGCTGAGGAAGCTTATTGGATGAGAAGTGAAATGTCTTCAAAGAAAAAACCGAAAGTCCAGTTGCCTCTTGAAAAAGCACCTTTGGGACATATTATGAGTACTCTTCAGAGGTGGTATTCATCCAGTTCGGACTGGTTCTGGAATACTGGTAGCAGCACAGTTGCTGACAATTGTGGGGGGGGGCGAGTACCAAAGGAGCAGCTCCTCACATTGTGGCTGCTGCAGTGAATATGATAAGCCCAGCCAATGTTTTGACCACGGTTAACATCTCCAGCCCAATAAGTTCTCCATTAGCACTCATCACACCTGTCAATTTACCAACTCCAGTTACTGCACCAGTGAATATCACACATCCAGTCACTATCACCTCACCAATGAATCTCCCAACACCAATGACAGTAGCTGTGACATGGGACCTGTGGAAAGCATGCATTTCCTTCCCCAGGCATTGCCAACCTCTCCCCCTAGTTAAAAAAAAAAAAACCTAGCACAAAAACTTCATGTAGCATTAAAAAGAAGAATAGAAAAGGGGGCTGCTGTGTATTGTTTAATGGACTGCTAAATTGTCAAAATGGACTGCTAAATTGGCCATGCCCACCCAGTCACATGACCACATAGCCCCTCCCCCTCCTCCGCTCAAGTCATGCCCACAGATCTGGTAGTAAAAAAATTTGAATCCCATCACTGGTACTCTTACAAAAAGGCTGACCTAGGTGAGACATTCTTTTCCTCCACCCAAAGTGGGTGTTGCCAATCAGATTATGCCCATTGACCAGAAAGCAATTTATAAGAGTCACCTTATAGGTGAGAGGAGTGGCATAGCAAACCAACAAACAAATATATAAATCTACTAGCTCAAATCTCTCCTAAGCTTTTGGGGAAACCAGTGGGCAGCCTCACTAGACTTAGATACTTGCTTTTTTAATAATTAGTGGATGTACAGGTAGTGCTCCAATTACGACAGTTCGTTTAGTGACTCTTCAAAGTTACAACAGCATTCAAAAAAATGACTTATGACCATTTCTCACACTTAACAACCATTGCGGCATCCCCATAGTCACATGATCAAATTTCCAACACTTGGCAACTGTCGGAAGCCATGGTGGTGCAGGAGGATAATGCCTTCTAAAGTACTACCAGCTGCCTGCAATTAGTGCAGGTTCGACTCCCACCAGGCTCAAGGTTGACTCAGCCTTCCATCCTTTCAAGGTAGGTAAAATGAGGACCCAGATTGTAGGGGCAATAAACTGACTGTGTAAAATGCCGCTTGTGGGGGGGCGAGAGCCCTAATGAGCAGGCATATGCATGGAATGAGGGCTGCTACTAAAAACACATTGTAAGCTGCCCTGAGTCTTCGGAGAGGGCAGGATATAAATGGGATTTAAAAAAAAACCACTAACTCATATTTATGACCGTTGCAGTGCCCCGGGGTCATCTAATCATCTACTGACAAACAAAGTCAATGGAGTGGCTAGATTCACTAACAACAGCATTGATCCCCTTAACATCTGTGGCAAGAAAGGTCATAAAATGGGGCAAAACTTGAATGTCTCACTTAACAACAGAAATGTTGGGCTCAATTCTGGTCATAAATTGAGGACTACCTGTACTTTCAAATAAAGCACTGGATTTCAGCTGCACACCATTTTATTTTCTCGGAACAGCTATGAAATCTATGTTGAACCAAAAGATATTTTTAGACATAAAAATGAGCTGGCACCTTTTCTGCATTCCAATTTCTCATTACTATTTTTTAATTTAAAAACAAGCTTGTAGTGCTTATTTAAATAGAGAATATCAGGGAGCTCAAGGGAAAAAAACAGTGGTCCATCATGATTAAAAAGAATTCTATACTTACTGAGAATGAATCATGTTATTTCACTGCAACAAGAAGTTAGGCAGTTAAGAAATAGGAAATATAAAGAAATTTTTTAAAAATCTGGGGAGTGGGGAAAGCAAGAGAGAAAAAGATAGGATTTGATTACTTTTCAAAATTTAAAACAAAAATGTGATCTGTCTCCATTCCTACAACACACAATATTCGTTTAACAATAATTTAGAAAAAAAAATAGACTGGTTGTAGACCCCTTCTCCAAAGTAGGTAGTTGGAGTGGCCCTACTCTGATCACCTCATCCCCAACATTCAGAATGGAGACATTTAGAACCAAAGACTAGTTTTCTAAAATAAAATTTCTTTTTAAAATGTCTCTGACCAGGGATAACCTCTATCTGAAAATGAAAAACAGTACAGAGTTATCGAAAACAAACAGCCTGCCTCTGGGGCATAATTAAGTCTCATAGCTTTTAATCTGGAATATGGACTGAATTGCAAAATACTTGGTGGGCGTGACTAGATTCCCTCAAACCTATGTCAATAATACACTCCTATTGGGCCAGCTGATCCATCCTGAAGGTTGAGTTTTTCTCAGCTAGAGAGGAAAAAATACAGAGGTAAGAGAATGAAATAGGAGTGGTTGATGAAAGCTCTGTGGATTTCCCTGTTGTTTTCTATTATGTCTATCCCATATGACAAAATCTTGTACTGCCAGAAAGCTGTAACAATTTTAGTTATAATTTACTAAATTATTTAGTAAATAATTTTCAGTTCAGTTCTAGTTGGATGCGCTGGGCTCAGCTAATGCAATGCAACTAAAAAACAGTGTGAAAAATCAGATAAGAAGAGGAGATAATGTACGATAACATATGTGTACTCTTTTCTGTTTTCATCTTTTTTAAAAAAAAATCTGCCTTTTAGAATATATGCTTGCCATTTTGGGGGGGGAAAATTGGTCACGAACTTCTATAGACCCTAAGTTAGCAACCACCCATCCTAAAGAGGTAGCAAACAGAGTCACATTATCTATAATGTGGTAGCAAACAGAGGTAGCAAACAGAGTCACATTATCTATATTCTGTCTTTGGACTGCATATTGCAGAATATAGTTGCAAATGGAAATACATTGCTAAGGTAAATATTAAATTTTAATATTAAATATTAAAAATAAGTAACACATTATAAAAAGTAGGTTTAAGAAAACAATCTATTAGATATGATCGTTTCAATATTTTTCTACTGGGCCGCAGCCCAAATTATTATTGCACACAGTTAAGGAAAACTGTGCTATAAACTCATACAGCAGTCCTGACGGTTATGTCATCTTCAACGTTTCCAAAGGTATCTTGTGCACAGTGGAGAATTCAGCTGCAAGATGGAAGTCTGCATTCTCCTGGAAGATTATTTCTTCTCTAGACAAAAGTTGTAAGAACACCTTTTGGAAGATGTAAAGAACATGAAGAAAGCAATAACAGTTTCAAAGGCAATGTATTTTTCAAAAGAAAGCACGCTTAAGCTTTTTTTCAAATCAAAAGATCTGCAATACAATCCTGTGAAGGATAACTCAAAAGCAAGCCCAGTGTGTTCAAGTGACTTTATAGTGCCAAATAAGCGCAAACAAAACTGCAGCTGTAAGAATATGTATCTCTGTGTTGGATTATGGCCAAATTATGAAATATTTACCAGTTTCTTTTAGTGCTTATGAAAAACAAAAGTACTCTTACAATACATTTGTTAATCCACATAGTCTGTAAAGTATGTCTACTTCAAATAGTAGACATAATTCCATATTCTACTCCCAGTGCAATCCTTTGAGTACTATTGTTTACATAGTCAAAACAACACCCACACCTATTCAGGAGACAAATCGGGGAAACTCTAAAGAGAAGGAAGGGAGCTCAAGGTGGTTGGTATGCCTATTGACAATGAAAAAATGTTGGACATCAAAGGGAATACAGTGATAAGAAGGAGCAGAATATTCAAAATCTAGAACAGTAGCATTCCATTTGTGGGCATCTGTAGTAACTGCAATGTAATAATGATCACAGTTATCTAAGATATTTTTCTTACTTATACCTAAATATGGCACAAATGTGTCCTGGCAATTGTTTTCCTCTGTGTCCTTAAGATGTTGCTTTCCCTTGGTCTCCTTGGTCTCCAAGGCAGCCTCGTGTTACGTTTAGCTATTCCGGTGTTAAAAGTGCTTTCCTTTGTCAATGCAGTTTTTGTTCTGAATACAACATGATCAGTTTCACTGACCTTCCATGAGGGATAAGTCAAAGAGAGCCATTTTTTCCTCTGCCTTTCTACTGCATTGCCCCACCCATTCCCTATCAATCAAATTTTGGTTCAGTTGCTTAGGAAGACAGGCTTAGCATTTTTTTTCAAGAGACTGATAAACCAGTGTATAAAAATGTTAACCTGGTGAGGCGGTCCAGACAAGAAGCACAACCAGGAATACTATGTCTTTATTGCAAGGTTACATGATTAACAGAATCTTGCAAGGCTGAAAATATTTCTCTCTCTGTTCGCTTTTGCTCTTTGGGTCGAAGGGAGGGAGGGTCCCTTCCCATGCCCTCCATCCTTCTGCAGGCTGAGATATCTCTGACACACCAGTTGTCTAGTCTGGTGCTCTCCCTCCTGTCTTCCAAGGTCACCCCACATATCAATCATTACAAAAAAACAGGCCAATTAACTGCTAAATTGTGAAGGAGTTCTGTGATGCAGTGGGAGAGCCTTTTCCTCAGTACCAGCTGGTATTCCATAATGCCGGTCAGCTGCTACTTGGCTTTGTATACAATTATAATGCTTTTATGGAGTAGCACTAAAGCCACGTTCAGAAGAAACTCAATTAGACCAGTGGCTGGGAGGGGTGAAGCAGCAGATGAAACCTAGCTGCCATTCTGCTGTTTCACTATGCAGTCCTTTCCTTACCATCAGTCAGCTGGTCTAGCCATTAATCACAATTTACATCTTCCTCCAGCACCAATACCAGCCCACATGAAGGAGAAGGAGGGGGTAGATATTTCCTCAGTGTTTTTAGTATCATTTGATAAAGGAAATGAATGAAGCTAGGGGAATACCTAGCTGCATTCCTTAAAGCAATAGTGGGCAAGTATGGCCTCTTTACAAAATGTGGACTTCAACACCCAGAATTCCTGACCTGGCATAGCCAGCTCAGAAATTTTGGGAATTGAAGCCCATAGGTCGTAAAGTGGCCATAGTTGCCCATCCCTGCCTTAAAACGTGCTGTAAACTTTAAATAAGGACAATACAGTTTGGCAGCAAACTTCAACAGCCAGGGTAAAGATTTGTAATGGGTGAGTAAATGTTATGCCAATATAATTTCCTGGTGGGTGGATAGCATTTTAGCTTGGCTATGAGGAAAGGGCTCCATTTCTTGTCCATATGTAGGTGAAACAGCCTGGGCTGTATCAACAAGCTCAAGAGAATATGAAAGCTTGTAAGAAAATCTTTGAACGGTGGCAGGAGCCCAGTGACAACAAAATATGCTTGGTAGCTTTGGGAAAAAACAAGTGATCAGGTAAGAAAGGAAGAGGAATAATGCAGCTGGGGATATAACACAGGGCATTTGAATTGCAACCTAACACTGCA
>JANHFR010001590.1:143897-156906 GCA_032468015.1 Mimophis mahfalensis | reverse complement strand
GCTAACATGACTGCAGGAGGAATTCTGGGAGTTGAAGTCCACAAGTCTTACAGCTGTCAAGTTTGAAGATCCCTGGCCAAGAAGAACATACAGTACATGCTTTGATTTATTCTGGGGTCTTTATAAATTATGAAAGTCTGAAATATGAAAACAGTAAGACAAGTCCAAATCTTATAAACTGATATTCCAGCTCAAATAAGATTTCATATTACTTAAAGTAAGCCTAAGCTAATTTACTTGGACAGTAAATTCAAGTGTTGTAAAGGAATTCAGATATGACCTTGGGAAAAGTATGGAGATTGGAGCAAGTGTGAGAAAAAATCTGAAAATAACTCTACTGTCATTTTGTCCCTTACAAGATGGGACAAAGATAGGACATTCTTTTGTAGTTTTGTTATTAAGCCCTATTCAAAAGAAAAGTTAGCATTTCTGGAATCCTGCACAGTCTGTTTCTTGACGTGACCTATTCCAAAGGACTGACTTCATGCTTGTGTTTCTCTGCCAATCTTATACTAAAAGAAAGTCAAGATGTGGTTATTTTGAGTTTATTTCACATGCTTGCTGCAGTCTTCAGACTGTGCAGTTGCTTCACTAAGTCCCTCCCTAATTATTTGTTCTTTTCCCACCTTAATAGCCATTTCATTTTTTCTCCAAAGTCATCTCATTACATTATAACCACATGTTTCAAAGATCATGAAAATAGCATGTCAAACTACCAAGAGACAATTCAGGCTGTGGCAGGATATACATGTAATAAGTAAATAAACACATACTTATTTTTAAAAAGATGAACTTGCTTAAGAAGCACATTTTAATTCCTCCATCACTTCCAAAAACAACAATAGCTTCTGGTGAAAAAGGATGGAATAACATAAGTGGAGAACAATAAGCTACCAAGAGGTATTCTGAGGGAAATAAATCCTTTTAAAAAAATATGTAAAAGATTTTTACATTATTTCTTTAAAATTGGCTTTATCCTTGGTAATAATATTGTGAGAAACCCAATTTCTTCAAAAACAGACCAGTGTTGAAAGCCAAATACCATCAATAAAGAGGAAATATTGAAAGTTAATTTCACCTTTCCCAACAGGTAATTATAATTTGTACAATATAAATACCACAACATGTCATTGCTATGAGAAATTATTAAATGTCCTGGAAATTCATTTAAAAATGTAATGAAATGTGATGAAATAAATATAGGAAGTTTGTCAAAATGTAAATCAACCATGGAGTTAAATTCATCTTAATCAATATTTTAAGGAGTTCTTGACTATCTTTCTCAATCATATTTCATGTCCCTTAAAATGGGATTATTTCAAATTTACCCATTGTGAAAAATTCCTGGGAATTCTTATTTCAAAATAAATAATAAGCACAGAATCTAAACCTCCACCTCCTGTAAAAAATTCTCATATGGACTGATGACATCAGTTCCAATCTATTCTAATTATAAAATAATCAGACAGGATACCAAACTTATTTATTCATTAGCTATGATTAAGCATAGAAATTTATGGTCTATTTATAAACTATAACATCTGTGTATAATAAAAATCTATGCTGAGGGTCCCTGCTATAATTCTGTCAATGTTTTTAAATTTCTATCTGTACACATAAGCTTTCTAAAACCAATTTACATTTATGTATTAATTTGACATAAATTTAATACTGGAGGGGGGGGAAATCATCACTTAGTCTTAAATGAATAGGTTTAAACAGATTTTTCCCCATTCTCCAAATTTGAAATCCACTATACATAATGCAAAGAAGGAACATCTGTTCATTCTGGTCTCAAATCTGGGTTTACATTTATGAGAAAATAAAAAGATAAGTTCAAAATTAAGAATAAAACATTATTGATCATTTTGTTCACAACATTTGTATTTTTTCATTTAAATAAAAGCAAGGGAACAGAAATGTAGAGAACAAAATTATATGGCTCCATTGCTGAGGTAGCCATCTTTATCCACTTTTTGCATGATGGTTTATATATTTATTTTTTATACTATTTTCTAAATGTAAATTTTTATATTTTTTTATATATGCCATCTTTATATTTGTATTTTTATCCATTTAATCCAATTGCTGTGTGTTGCCCAACAGTCACTTTTTGTAAGGGCGGGGGGTCCTTTACAAATTTAATTAACGTATAAAAAGTGTCCATTGGAGTGTATAGGTAAACCAAATTGCGTTTTGTTCATTTCAGATCAACGGTTCTCATTTAATGGGGAGTCTGAGAAACTTTCCCAGGTTTTGAGCCTCAAAGTGACTTGTTTGTTGTTGTTTGGGTCTTATTAAAATAAAATATGAATGAAATTGGTTTGGCCAGCTTTTTTGTGGCTAAGGAAGAGCCAAAAACAATTTTGGATTGGACAGTACTTGGAACCATTTTTAATCATTTTCAGTACAAAATAGGGAAAAAAATCTAGTTCTCTTCTGAAATGAGACATATTGCTGGCTTTTAAGTGAATGTGGATTAAGTCATCAGTGCTGACAGCTCTTGTTTTAAGTAATTTGAATTTACCATTGCATGCTTGTGATAATATCAGTACAAGAAAACTCCAAAATAAATGTCTACTTTTAATTTGCATTAGAGGAACTATAAAAAGTTAGCATCAATGAGAAATCATGTATCATTCGGTAGTCCATAACCCTACAGGATTCATATCAGTTTCAACACTGTATAAAATTCTGCACATTAAGCCTGTAAGTAACCCAGTTATACTACAGGAGGATTTTTGCCATCCATCAAAATTTGACAAAGCAGTGCATATGATGCGAAAGTGAAACACATGTGTTCTTGATTGGATCCGTCTTTCTATATACTTTTAATTTTTATTTGGTTGGTAAGGTAAAGGTAAAGGTTCCCCTCACACATATGTGTTAGTCCTTCCTGACTCTGGGGTGGTGCTCATCTCTGTTTCAAAGCTGAAGAGCCAGCACTGTCTGAAGACATCTCCATGGTCATGTGGCCAGCATGACTAAACGCTGAAGGCGCACAGAATGCTGTTACATTCCCACGAAATGTGGTCCCTATTTTTCTACTTGCATTTTTATGTGTTTTTGAATTGCTAGGTTGGCAGAAGCTGGGACAGGTAATGGGAGCTCACTCCATTAATTTGGTTGGTATAGAATGAACACTGTCATTCACCAATTCATTTCTTTATTGATCCAGTCTATAGAAGTATTGTGTTTATATATGTGAGAAGATGGGCACTTTTATAAGAGACAATTGTGCTGGTGATGACCTCTATATGGCTTAGACCCAGGGTACTTATGGGAACATCTGCTGCCAGCGGCAACTTCCCACCGCCCAGTGTGTTCCCACAGAGAGGGCCTCCTCAGGGTGCCGTCAGCCAGACAAGGTCGGCTGGCGACCCCCAGGGGGTGGGCCTTCTCTGTGGTTGCACCCACCCTTTTGAACCAGCTTCCCCTGGAGCTCCAGATGGCCCCCGATCTCTGCTCCTTCTGTCATAACCTGAAAACGCTTTTGTTTCATCAGGCTGGCCTGGACTGACAGGGGTTTTTATTCTTTGTTTTAAATTTTAACTCTAAACTGTAGTATTAATGGGATTATGGTTTAATTACTTTTTAATTTTTCTAATTATGTATTTTTATTGTTGTGAGCCACCCTGAGTCCTCTGGGAGATAGGGCGGCATATAAATCCCCTTAAAATAAAATAAAATAAATAAATAAATTTTCACTCAGGACCGGACATTATCATCAGTCTAAACTGGTTTGAAACAGACCATTAATTGTCCTTTTTTTTCTGTTAGATTCACTTTGCCTAGAACAGGTAGGAAAAATGTTGAACTAATCAAGATTCCCTCTAACTGGCCAATAGGAGAATTCAAACAAGGGGGGGTGGGGGTGTCAAATCCAAATTCCCTTTCCTGAAAAAAAAACAAATCTGTTCAGTAAGCTCTTTGCTTAACCTTCTCTCCTTTCAGTTTTCCATCTACATCAATGGCTTTCCCCCCACTTTGATTTATTATTAAAAAATTGAGGGGGAAAATAAATAGCTACCAAAAGAAAAAGAGAAACATAGCAGATAAAATAATAAAATATCAGTAAATGAACAGGACCTTTACAATGTTTATTTCTGTTCAGATTGTAATGACTTAATTGTACAAAACTACAGTCGAACCTCAGCTTGCGAATGCAATTCATTCCAGGATTGCATTCGCAACGCAGGTTGGTCGCACCCTGAAGCAATTCACCTGTGCATGCACAGACAGCAAAAACAGCATAGAAAGGAAGGCTTCTGCGCCATTTTTTGGGTCGGAAGCCGAGTTTTGGTTTGGAAGCCGAAACAAAACTCGGCTGGATTTTCAGGTCGGAACCCGAAATGGTTGTGAACCGAGGCATTTACAACCCGAGGTTCCACTGTATGCTCATTGTATCATTAAAAAAAAAAAGTAGAAATCTTTATAAAAGTCTGAATAATTTTATCATCACCACTACTTAGTTGGTGAAGATGATGGAATTTGCTGAGAGGGCTAAACTGTCTTCCTTGATTAGACAATTTTTATTGTCGTTGGTGACTGGAAATGCATTATAGACTTTTTGTGTGAAACAGGAAAAAAAATGAATTTATGAGTCTTTGGATTAGAAAAAAAACATATAAAACAAGAGAGTTTGTTTTTGTAACCACAAAGAGGTAATTTTGTATTTGTATTTGTAATTATATTTGCTATGAAGGAAATCAAAAGCATTTTGATTTCCTTCTTGTTATTTCTTTTTATTTCTATCTTTTCTTTCTGAAATTTTGATTTTGGCTTTGTTCTTTCTTCTTTTTACTTTGTATTAGTTCTTGCTACCTTATAGCTTCTATTTAATGTTCTTAATAATTTATACACACCGAGTGAATTACATGCAGGCAAATGCATTGGTGGTAAAATTTTAGCTTGCAGCTACCAAATTGGGACCGACACTTATTTTGAAGTCTAAACCTTTAGTTTTGTGCTTGTACTAAGGATCTTATGACACCCTGTGCATGTTATAATCACACATATTTCATCTCATTAATCAAAACCAGAATCCTTTGAAAAACAAAAGTTACTGCAAATTTATATGAAAGTATGCACTATGGATTTACATTGCCTTAAAGTTTTGTATATATAACAATAGAGTTATGAAACCTTTTTCAAATTTGACCTAGCCACTTTCATTAATGGGATGTTCTGAAATAGCATTTAAAAAATCCTTTTGGCTTTTTTCCTATTGAAAATATGACTCCACTTCTACATAACTTTGCTAAGAAAAAATTATGGTTTGAGAATTTACACATCCTGTTTGCATTCTTTTGCTTTGTCCGTAGCATTTCTGTTTGGTACAGAATATGCCTTGGGTTCTATTCTCCCCACCACCCCAATAATTTTTTAAAAATGTTATAAACAAGCACCAGGTCTTGATGAAATTCTACTATGTGAGAACAGAAAGAAATCAGCTTTTCAACATATATGAAGATAAAAGAGGGCATTTTTGCAGAATATTTGACGTGCAAAATTAGCAAGTCCCATTGTATAAAATGTACAGAATTAATATTATATTATAATATTATAATATTATAATATTATATTTTGGTAGGGAGCCAAAGTGAAAGCACAGAAATGGGAAAAAAAACAAAACACTTTTATATTGCCTTATACATTGTCTCAATAAATATAAAATCAGATTCTCTGCAAACTTTTTCTTTTGTCTAGTATTTTGAGTACGTAATGCACAATTGGACATTTGTTATATGGTTATAAGAAAAGAAGGATAAGAAATGTTTTGCCATTTCCTAACATTAATACTTTTTATGACTATTCACATCTACATGTGAAAGCATGGATGAATATAAGAGGAGGTACAAAATAAAGTGGGTTTGAACCTCTTTGGAGCAAACACTTCTGACAAAAGGAGGAAAACTGAACTACAGAGCAAAGTGTTCAGTGAGGCAGTCATTTTTCTTTTTTTAATTCATCTCCAGACATTATGGTCTATTGTAATGGCTGGCATCTATTTTTATATATATATAAAACACACTAGCTGATTACCCAGTGTTGCTCAGGTAGTTTTTAGTTTAAATGTAGTATATATGTGGTGGCATACCCTGGTGGGTGCTGTGTTGTCGATGTATTTTGTGATCCCTGCTGCTGTCATCTCACTGGGTTCCTTGTTGTTCTGCTGCCTCCGCTGCCACCTGCACCATTGGCTCTGCTGTCCCCACCATTGGCTCCACTGTCCCCACTGGGTTTCTTGTCATTCTGACACTTCTGCCATCACCTGCTGCATGCCCGCTGGGTTTGTTGTCATCCTGCCAACTCTGCTGTTGTCTCTGACATCCCTGCAATCATCTCCACCATCCCCGCTGTTGTCTATGCTGTCCCTGCTGCCGTCTCTGCTGCCATCTTTGATGTCTCTGTCATCTCTGCCATCGTCTCTGCTGTCCTCATCGTCACCTCCACCATCCCTGCCGTTGCCTCCATCATCCCTGCTGGATTCGTCATTCTGCTGCCTACCGTCATCTGCTTCATACCAAATTGGCTATTGGGAATAGTGGTTATAGGTAATTCTCCAGCTTGGCTGTTTTAAGTCACCTGCAATTGGGTGAGTTGATGAATTAATAGTTTGTAGGGAAGGTAGAGAAAGGTCGATGTGGATTCCTTTCTTTATTGTCTTGCTTGGAGATAAGTCGTGTAGTTCAAGTAATTTTTGAATAGGTTGACTCAGCCTTCCATCCTTCTGAGCTAGATAAATTGAGGACCCAAGATTGTGGGGGGCAATCAGCTGACTTTGTAAAAATGCCGCTGTGGCGGGAGGGGGCAAAAGCCCTAATAGGCAGGCATATACAAAGAATGAAGGCTATTGCTAAGCACATTGAATTATGCTTCTACAGATTGTAAGCCACCCTGAGTCTCTGGAGAAGGTTGGTATATAAATTGGAATTTAAAAAAAAAATAGTGTAAAAAGGCAACTACTGGATAGTTGACCTGTGTTTTAACCAATCACAGTAGAACAAGGAGAGCAGGCTGCAACGTCATGAAAAAATTTCCCAGGAGTCATGGCACTTCCTCCTGGAGTGCAAGTTGGAGTCTCTGAAAATGTGGCTTTGAGAGTGTTAATGCAGATTGATGGGCTGTGTTATTTCAAATGATGAAGCCTGAAATGTCTGTCTCCAAGACGCAGGATTTTTGTTTGCACCAGAGAGAGGCAGGAGGCATGGCAGGCACAGGAGGTTGAAAAGTTTACTCCTTCAGGATTCTGTAGAAGCCTCTGAACAGGAAGGTCTGGAATGTGTTAAAGGCCTGAGTTCTGTCATGTCTGTAACTTGTTTTTTTAACTATATCTATGGCTCTGGTAGACAGAGGAGGTTGAGAAGTTGACTCCTTCAGGATTCTGTAGAAGCCTCCAAACGGGAAGGCCTGGAATGTATTAAAGGTCTGAGTTCTGTCATGTCTGTAACCTGTTTTTATTACTATCTCTATGGCTCTGGCTGTGTAGGTATCTCATGCATGTTGTTTTTAGGACACACACACACATCCTGGGTGTTAGGGTTGTGTTACTCACCCCAGTGCTTATCACAGGAGGCTAAACTTCCTCTGTGGCAAGTTTGGCTGACATTGGTCCAGCCATTAAAATTTGTATAGAGAATGTTACAACGCCTGCCCTCCTGCCCTCCATACTCTGTTATTTATATATAGATTTATAAAGCCACCAATCTTATAACCAGCTCTGGGTCTTATTTGCATTTGAACATTCTAAGGGTCATAAAGCTGGCCAGGGAATTCTGGGAGTTGAAGTCCATACATCTTAAAGTTGCTGAGATCTAGAAATACTGGCCTAGAGGATTGGAGCTCCATTGCCACTTCAAGATATTGTCTTCTGTTGCTTCTTTTCATTTCTCTTTTTTCAAAATACAATCTCCTCACTCAAACTCTTCCCCTCAAATATATAAAATTTATTTCCTCAAAAGAAAACTGGCCTCCAGATGCAAATTTATTTCTTTCACTACCTCATGACAAAAAAGGAAACCAAATATTTTACCGGCATACATACAAAGAGATATTTAGGCTAAAGATAACATTTCAGGCACCTCCTTAAAAATAAGTTGTGACCTAGGGAAGTCAATCTGTTTCTGTTGTGGTTAATATAATTATATTTAATTAATACAATATTAGTTAATATAATTCCCTTGAAAGTAATGTGGAAAGGAAAAAAAGTGTTTGTGAGAGCTCAGATGAAACCATAACCAAAATAATTAGTATGTTCATTCTCTTTCTCTTTCTGACATATTTTCAAAAACGCATGAGGAGACAGAGAGAGAGATGTGAAATCAAATTTAAAACTATGTGGAAATAGCCTTTGGATTATTTAGCTACAGTTGCCAATGCTATCCATAATAAGTTTGTTACCTTTTAAGGTAACATAAGGCTTCGGTTTGAACAGATAAATGCAGTTAATCCTCCCATAACAATAATCCACCATAGGCTGCTAAAGTACATTGTCTATTCTTTTGTTAGATTCCTCATTAGATATTGCTCTGACAATAACACAAGAGCAAAATTAACACTGTGCTAATGTTATATATTGAAAACATTTCCTAGCGCCTCAAAAGGGTATGGAAACATTCTACCACCAAAGGGATTCTGTCTTCAAATAAATGTGTATTCTCTTTTGTTATGCATGGATACACACACACAAACTTTAGTGGAATTAGGAAATAGGTGCCTACACAAGAAATACAATAAGGAGAGTTAAAGATACAATGATTAAGATTACTAAGGCTTGGTTGCAATTAGTTGGATTAGAGCTTTATATTAATCATCTTCTACTGCAACACACATACAAAGAGAGATAGAGAGATGATCCATTCAGAATATCCAGTGCAAAGCATATTGATGACTGATAATTATGCAACTGACTATTCAGTCGCTAGCTAGGTTCACATGTTGTGTTAAACTAATTGTACAAAATGTGTTAGTCTTACTTGCATGGGCATGCCAAAATATGACCTACTATTCTTTCCTAACCACGTTACAAGCAAGTTAAATGCTACCTTATGATAAAAGGCAGTGGCATCTCTTAAAAAGGTGGGGAAAATAATAATTGCATAGTACAATGCAAACATTTTAAGAAAACCAGGATTGTGTAAAATAAATGGACCCTAGGCCTTTATGCATTCCTAATTGGGTGCAAAATGTATAAATTCCCTTCAAAGAATAGTGCAAAATGATTCCCATTCAAGAGAAGGACAAAACTGAGGTTTCATTTGTCCAAACGTTATTTATTTTTTAGCTAAGGGGCCTTTGATACTATTATTTAAAAGTTTCTTCAGAAGCAGCATATAATATTTGGTACGTATACAGTAGAAACTAGGTCTTTAAGGCTATAAGGTTGGTCATGGAAAAATGATTTCTTCTTCATCATTACTATAGAATTCTATTAATGTTCAAAATGAACAAAATTCTTTTTTTAATAATTTTATTGATTTTTTTACAGAATAAAAACAATGTTTTTAAAATAAAGAATAAAAATGATAATAAGAAAGAAGAGACACAGAAAATAGGGGGGGGAAAGGATATAAAGGATTAGCTTCTGATCTTCTTTAAAGAAGTTGTAATGCATAAAACATATAAAGTTCAGAGTTTGGTGACATATGTCTTCCATATCAAAAGTTTCATTTAATAGGACCTGGCTGTGTTACCTTTTTAAAAATAACTATATTATTTGCTTTCTTATTAGTATGCTTGGTAGACAGTTCATTTGTAGAAAACCTATCCCATTAGCAGTTTCATTATTATATTACTGGTCCTCGTACTTTGCTGATACATAGTGTTGGAAGCTTCATTGTCCGGAGCTTTTAACCACTTGCATCCATCCACAGACAAAAATACACCCTGGCAAATTGCTTAGTATTTCAAATGCTTTCCGGTGCCATGAAATAAAACCAGATGAATTATGGCAGCACTAGAGCAGTGATCACAAACGATAGCACTAAACGGGAACACATCCCATTTGCTGACAAAGATATGGATTAAACACTGAATATAGAGCGCCTCATAGTCTTTTAGAACTCTGTCATTCAGCCAAAAACGTTTACCTTGAAGCAATGTTAAAAGAAATAACATTAGACAAAGCCTATTCCTACTCCTATTTCTGCTTGATAGTAGGATTCAATGGCAAAAAGAAATAGAATTATTTCTCATTCTAACATCATGTAAGGACACAGAAAAACCAAAGTAAGGACATTCTTTTTTTTTTCAGGGATACTGTAGTAATTCTAAATATGATAAATTCTTCTAAAAGCCTAATGTCTCAGTCTTAATTCTAGACCTTGTCTCAAGATCTGATAAAGCCTTCCTGTATATCTTGACAAAAATACAAGTCAACACAGATTGGAAACATAATCATTAAATTGTTACACCAAACATAATCGTTAAATTGTTACAGCCTTAAGTCATCATCAATTCCACCCTTAAACCAAAAGAGGGAAGATCAAAGCAAGGGAACCACAGTTGATAAATAAGATATTGAAAAGTATCTCCTTACATGAAGAAGACAAGCAGACGTTTACCTACCTCTCAAGCCTTGTCTTTTGAAAAGGGCCTCTGAAAAGTTGCACATTACTGTATGCCTGACCTTCGAACTGGAGTGTTATACAGGTGGTAATATTTTTCTTTTAAACAGTGTTCAATGCCATAACCAACAATAATTTTTTTTAAAAAAGTGATTTTAAGTTAAGCCACCCCCATTTCCTTTTTTTTTTTCATTTTTATAATTCAACATTCTTTCCCATCTGTTACTATTCTGTTTGTGGTAAATACTGTATTGTTAAACACTTGACATGTTGAAGAACAGAAAAAGGAGAATAAACCTCTGCATTTCAAAACAAGCTTCTAACTCTGTCAAAAAGACCCAAGAATTTCCTCCAAGCCGTTGGACTCAGATGGTGGTAGCTACAATAATGGGAGGAATCTCTTCCACTGTCCTTCAAATCAGGATTTTACTACTCCTTGTGGAAGTTCTTGTGTGAGGTGTAATCAGAATGCCCCCACACATTAGAAACATATGTGTCATAATCACCAAAGTGAAAGCCTCTTTCTTCAGTAATCAAAATCAAGACCCTGGATACAGAGACCAGCAAATCTAATGGCCACTGAAGAAGTGTAGAAGGCCTGAGGAAGAGCAGCTACCAAGATGATGGTCTGATAAAAGAGAGCTAAATTCTGGAAGAAAAAATAGCACAGGCCTACATCATCTGGTCTAACTTGAAGGACTAACAAAAAGCACCTGCTAAATAACAGTGAGTAAATGATCAGAAGAGTGACTGATGATCATTTCTGTAGAATATGTGAAGTATTAGTACTACTTTGTAAATCCTTAGTAAGACCACACCTGGAATACTGCATCCAGTTTTGGGCATCAGATTACCAAAAAAAAGACATCAAGACTTTGGAAGAAAAACAGAGAAGAGCAACTAAGATGATTAAAGGCTGGAGATTAAAACATATGAGGAATTGGGTATGACTAGTCTAGAGAAAAGAAGGATTAAGGGTGACCTGAGAGCAGTATTCCAGTATTTGAGGGGCTACCACAAAGAAGAGGGGGTCAACTTATTTTTCAAAGCACCCAAAGGCAGGACAAGAAACAATGGGTGGAAACTAATCAAGGAGAGAAGCGACCTGGAATTAAGGAGATACTTCCTAACAGTGAGAACAATTAACCAGTGGTACAGCTTGTCTTCAGAAGCTGTAGGTGTTCATCACTGAGTTTTTTAAAGAAAAGATTGGACAGCCACTTGTCTGAAATGGTACAGGGACCTGGTTGAGCAGAGGCTTGGACTAGAAGACCTCTAAAGTCCCCTCCAGCTCTATTCTTATCGATTGCCTTTTGTAATCAAATCCCTTTGATGGATGTAGTTTGGAGATGGTGGCATTAGCTCAAAGTACTATACATTTACAGCAAATTTAACATCTCAAATTCTGTAGATCTGAATGCTAGGAAAGAGACATTAACAGACTCAAGACTACCTTACACCCTATTGCGCTATTCAAATGTTAGATATATGGCTGTTGCACTTGGTTTTATATTTTTTCCCTGGGGGTTTAGCTTTTGCAGCCCACCAACACCAAGCTTTAAAGAACTACAAATAAGCTTTAGGAAGGAAACTTGTCACAGAACCACGATCCCACGGATCATGCTGTTGAAGACTGAATGTGATTAGTGCCCACTGAATATGGCTGCCAGAGGTGAGAAGTAGTCTGGAGGAAGGCAGCCACACCATAAATCGTATTGCAACACTGGTTTCCAGGTCCCAGACGTCCCTGGCTTTTGAGGGGTAGGATCTCTCCACCTGTCCTTTCTTCCTCCCCTGAATAGGTGCCATTTTAGCGGAGGATAAAAAGCAGGCAGAGAAGCCTTTTGGCTGTGGCTCATTTGAGTGGCTGAGGGGAATGTAAATTCTTGGCATTACGGATGCTTCCCTTCTGTTTTATCAGGAAGCAGCATACTACAATGCCTGAACTGGTGACATGGCACGGGAAAAAGGCCGAACTGGTTGGAGAAGAGAGACTTTTCCCAGGCCCTGGGCTGAGGGAGGTGGATGTTTCCAAATAATGGTTTGGTGGTGGGGGATGATGGGAGCCCATTAAGAAGCAGATGCTCTCTGCCTCCGAAGCAAAGCTGTTATAATAATCAGCAGACCACATTCTGTTAGGCAGTCCGCAGCTCTGGGGGTGGAGAGGGAGGGGGAAACAACACAAGGATTTCAGTCCAGGGGGATAAATGCAATTGATTGTCAGATTGGGTTTGTTGCAGTGGTCTATCAGACAAGAAATATTCTCCACGTTTAAAGTAAACCATTGTTTCAACCTTAATGAAGGCCACAGGATTTTAACAAACAAACTTCTGTTCTTGTTCTTTTCTTCCTTCCACCCCAACCCACCCCTCCCCCCCCCCCAACTACATTCAGTTCCTCTAGCCTTGCACCTGCTTCCAGTTTTGGCTTCTTGGCAATGG
>JANHFR010001590.1:60408-71302 GCA_032468015.1 Mimophis mahfalensis | reverse complement strand
GTTGGTATTTTTCAGTTCTCCAAACCAGTCAAAATTATCACTACTGGTTCTCGGGAACCTGTCAGAACTGGCTGAATGCCACCTCTGATCCCATGACCTTGAGACACAGCAGCCATCATAAATATGAGTCGGTTACCAAGCACCTGAATTTTGATCACATCCCCATGGGGTTGCTGCAATGGTTGTAAATGCGAAAAATGGTCATAAATGTTTCAGTGCCATTGTAACTTCGAAAAGTCACTACATAAACTGTTGTTAAGTCGAGGAATATGAGAAATGAGGTGGCACTCACAATAGGGCTAGCAGAACGTGACTAACTCCCTTTACTTCTTACAAAGTTACAACAGCACTGAAAAAAGTGACTTGTGACTGTTTTTCACACTTAAAATTGTCGTAGAATCCCCAAGGTCATGATCAAAATTCAGATGCTTGGCAATTTACTCATATTTAAGACGGTCACAGTGTCCCAGGGTCATGTGATCCCCTTTTGCATCCTCCTGACAAGCAAAGTCAATGGGGAAGCCAGATTCACTGAACAACAGTGTTAAAAACTGCATTGATTCACATAACAACTGTGGCAAGAAAGCAGAGCTCACTTAACAAATGTCTCGCTTAGCAGTGGAAATGTTGGCTTCAATTATGGTCATCAGTTGAGGATGTGCTCAGAGGTGAAAGCAAACCATTCATAGAAAATGGCCAAAGATCTCCGTGACTCCTAGAAAGAGTTGGTGACAACTTCACTGAGGAAAACCAAAAAAAGGAAGAACAAGGTCTCTTCATGCCTTTTGGGAGAAGACAAAAAGAAGAAGGACACAAAGGCTTTGATCTACTCAGCAGGTGAGCAAGACAAAGACATTTAGAAAGTCTACCCTGCTGCATTAATTCCCCACTGATAAACAACAGCAAGGGAGAGTAACAGAAGTAAAAACAGGCTGAGTTTATGTTCTGTTAAAGACAACTTGTGATTCTACAGGGTTGTAGGCTGGTTGGGGCCAATAAGTCTGTCCTGGGCTTGCTAATCAGTAACCCAGTGGCTCTGTGGAAAGCTCTCCAAGCTCTGGGGACAGAACAGAGTCAGTTTCCCCAAACAAAAGTGGGAACACACAAGAATTATTGGCAAGTGTGCATTTCCAGCAAGCAGAGGCATGGGAGAGCTTTGGGGCAGTTCCTTAGCAAATATGAAAAAATGCAGCTTTCTTTACATGCTTAGGAATTATGATTAACTTATTTGGGGGTGGGGCAAATGTCTACTCTTCCAGAGGCAGTCTTAATAAAATTTCTTATGCAAAATATTAGGAATGCAGGCTGGAGTATTGCACATGATAGAGCTGAAATTCAATCAGAAACGGCTCTAGACTGATTTCTTGCGGCCTTTATTTTAAAATATACTAGTTGATAATCCAGCTTCACCTGGGTATTTATGACAATGCTACAGCCTACAATTCCCAGCATTCTTTGCCCAATTTGCATGCCTTGCCTCTATTGGCTGGAGAGCCCCCAATTTGCATGCCTTGCCTGGTAACTGTCTGCACATGTGCAGTAAAGCTTGCCAGTGAAATGTCCATGGGGCAGTGAAATGTCCACTTCGCCCCCCTTTTTGGGGAGGGAAAGACCGCTAAAAGGCTTTTGTGACCCCACCCCCAGTACTGATCTTGCAATGACAAGGTATGTATGTGCCAAGTTTGGGCCACATAGGTGCAGGGGTGAAAGAGACTATTTGGAACAAACCCACAAACCCACACTTCTGTTTTATAGATATAGATATATATGTAGGAATCTGAAAAAAATGGCTTCAGGCTGGCTTCAATAGCATTTCCTGACCAGTCTTTAAACAGACAACACTACAACAGCCTACCATCTCTGGAAGGAGGACTGAACATGTGTTGCTTTTGCCTCATTAAAAAAAGGAAAGGAAAACACATTGTTAACTCCCTAAAATGTATTGAACAGACATAAAGCAGAACTTCCTGTTTCAGGCAGATAAGTTCTCCTCTTGGGGCTTTCGCTGCCTGTTTCTGCTAAGGCTGTGTCCTTATCTAGTCTCCCGATAAGGCTCAGTTTTGCCCTGCTTTGCTTCATGTTATTCATTCTTCAGGTAGGTAATGAGGACAAGGAAGAAAATAGCCCATTACAGTAGATTACAGAGTCTTGGGAAACAGGAAGAGAGGTGGAATATCTATCTCTACGGTGGGTGTGTAGATATAACAAAATGAGGGGCTAGAGAGGTTCCCCCTTCCGTTTCTTTCTGATGACACACACACACAAAAGACACACTGCAGATGTAAACTGGCAGTCATTTCTTTTTCCCAAAAAGCTGAAGACCACAGTTGTCAAAATAAAGAGAAAGGGTAACATATCTTTCAGTATCAAAAGCCATCATTCCTAGGCTGTTATATTCCAAAATAAACAACAGGAATTTTCGAAGGTAAAAACACTGTAATGTCCCCATGCAGAAACAGCTCCTTGTATAAAGAAAGTTGGCTTTTTTTTAGTGGGCAAGCAAAGCCATTTCTAGGAGGGTAATCAACACAACTGCCAAGGAAACCCAAGTAGGTGCCACAGGTTTCTTGCCAAGCCTACAAGAAATCCCAGATTATATGTGTTTAGGATGCTCAGAAAGAAACCATATTTGAAAGAAATGTTCCTGTTGATGTAATAATGTATAATCTTTGTCCACAGTACTGTAAGCAGCCCCTAAATTTAAGGGTAGGAAAAGGTCTTCTCTCTGAAGGAAGAAAAAATAAAATCATACTGTTTCCCACCCATGTCATAGTTCCATCAACCCTGTACAGGTCTCAGCTGCACAAAATAATGAAGAGTAAGCCCTGTCATTCAAAGGCTTCCACACTCGTGGTAGACATTTTGAATAGATCAGGACTCTCAGTGGTCACCTAGTTTTAATCTTTACTAAGCTTGCCAAAAGCTTAGTAAATGTAATAAAAAATATTTGAACTAAATTGCAGAAAATAGAAGGACACAAGCAACAAGAAACCCCGATTTATTTATTTTTTACTTACAAAAAGAGAGAGGGCATAATGAAGCTGTCATCTGCTCAATATACAATATACACCTCCTCCCCCTCACCAATGAGGTTCAGGAATATTCAGAATATCTAATGGGATGTTGAACTTCCCCTTTGTAGTGCGTTGGCATTCAGATCACACAGAAAAATTGTGTCTGTTGCAAAGTTAAAAAAAAAAAAATGCAGGAATGAGCACTTGCCAGGCGAGTCTATTTTCTTGGTGCCACTGATCATAATAGATTTAATATAGATATTCTATCCCTAAAAACCAGGGGGACCCTTATCCTGTGAAGATGACAGTTTCTTTCTGGATGGGTTATTTGTTTGCCTGTGGTATTTTTATCCCAGCATAATTTACAATTCTACAGAAACGAACTATTTCTGTTAACTGGAAATCCAGTGGGGGGAGTGGGAATTAGAAACATTAATACGAATTTTAAAGTACCATAAAACTGTATCCAAGAATTATGCTTTATGTCCAAAGTCCATTTCCAATAGGAAATACAGTATATTGGACATGTTTTGAGGAACTGGAATTAAGCAAAACGTTGCCCTGGAAATCTTGAGTTTGGGATTTAAATTAACTCCTATAATGGAGTTAACATCCAGATATTTAGTTATTTATTTATCCTATCACACTGTGTACATTTTCAAATGTTAGGTGGGTGATACTGAAAAAGCTTGTTGTTGCGAGCCCACATAAGGATGATGCAACCATATAGCAATTCGGGACTAATTCTTCAACGAAATATAGGCTGCTGCCCCTCGTTTCATTCTTCTGTATGGTGCTGAAGGCCAGCCTTGGTGCTAAACACTGAAAGGATAAAGTCATGTTTGTGTAACAGTGATTTTTTTAAGGTAGCATTCACCACAAAGGAATCACCACAGCAAAAATGTAAACGCAGTTTGTACTTGGTGACAGTCATCTTTGTAGGGCTCCTTATGTGTGTGCTTTCCCTCAAGGGGCCTGTCTGCATTAAACACTGAATTATCTAAATTGTTCAAGTATTAGACAGCCAGGACAATAATGCCACCCTCTCTGAAATTGGAGGGGAGGAAAAAAAAAAGGCATGTTTTTCCTGCTGATTTTTCGTAAGTATTCAAGTTTCATACATCTGCCAGCTTGTTTTAAAAAAGAAAAAAAAAGAAAAATTGCGTTTTAAGGCTTGCAGGTGTGATTCATGGGGAGAACATCTGTAATGCTGAGCAACTAAGGAAGTTAAAGGCAGAGAAAGCTGGCACATCAGCTGCTAAAACTTTCAGCTGTTGTGCAGCCTTGTGCTGCTTTCCAAATTCACAGATTATGAATATAGTGCTTGGAGACAAGGCTATATCTCCAGCTGCACATTCCTAGCTTCTGCGATGTGCTCTGGACATTTGTTAACAGTTTTCTTCACAGAGAGAATTGTTCAACACTTTTCTGCGGTGTTTTTAGTTGCTTTTTCATTTATGTTTTCTTTCTAAACTTGCACGAGGGGCCTCCTATCTTTTGAGAGAGATTTGCTGTTGAAATGAAAGATGGAAATAGAAATTTTAAAAAGTTTTTTTATATATATATAAAGGCAAATCTAAAATGTAAAGTTATTGGGGAAGTATATATATATACTGCCTTCTACATAGGAGCCAGAAGATGGTAAATAAGATTTTACCGAAACGTCGCTACAACTTTAAAAGCACAACTATGAAGACGTGGGAAAATACCCGAACAAAGCATAATGCCATACACATAAATACCCATAAAAACATAAGATATATAACTTCAAAAGGGCCCAACGATGACAAGTTTGTGACCTTTTCAAAACATAGCCAAAATCTTAAAAATACCAAGCTAATATTTCAGCCAGAATCCAAAAAGACCCTATAAAACTTTTTGTTGGCAATTTGAAGGATTTCAGCTGGAATTTAGCTAATATTTCAAAGATCTTTCAATGACGTGGGAAGAAACCCAGAATTTGAACCCTTTATATATATGTATATATATACATATACATATATGTATATGTATATATGTATATATGTACATACATATGTATATACGTATATGTATACACACACACACATACACACACACCCTACTTTTTCCCCACTGATCCATGCACCTCACTTTTACAGTCCGCCTATACTGGGCCTGATCCACAAAGAAAGTTCTTTCGTATAAACCTTGTTAAACGGTGATATTTTAACACTGCTATGCCATGCTAGGAATTCTTGTGAATTCTTGTAGGAAATTAGTTGATCAGCATTTCTTGGACAAATGTACAGATGGGAATACAGTGCAAATATCACACTTTTCTGAACATCACGTTACAATTCCCAATAGTGTAAATATCTCAAAATATGCATTAAACATATGCTTTCAAAGGAAATACATATTGCATTGCATATTGAAAATGTTTATTAAGATACATTTTGTTAGAGGATTAAATTGTTAATTGCAGACTAATACAGAAATAGTTACAGGTAAAAACATGCAAAAAAAAACCCAACCCCTTAGATTCCGTTTGTCTCTTTTTATCTAGCAAAATTTGCATTTGTCTTTGTTTCAGTGAGTTGAATTAATTGTTTTTCCAATTCAACCTAGTAGTTCCTTGGTGTAGGGATTTTGAAATATAGTCAGACTGGCATTTCCTCCCCCACCCCATACACACACACACACACACACACACACACACACACACACACAATCATAAGTTTATCTAAATGAATTCATAAAGTAGTTTCTAATATTATTGAGATCTTCCTTTTCCTGAACGGTACAGCTTTAGCATCCAAACAGTTCTGGGACAGGTCACATGAATTTTACAAGTACAATCTTAAAGGATGGAAGGAGCCTAGGTGTATTCCAGACTGAGGCCTGTAGCAGCTTGAAACAGGATGGAAGGGTGGGGGGAAAATGGCTCCAAAAATTTTTGACTCACATTTGATTTATAAAGCAGTCTTTATCATTTTTGAAGGCAAACATCTGCCTGGATCCTGGGATATGAGAAAGGCACAAAGTAGATATTTCGATACAGCTGGCAACCAGGTTAAAAGCAGTAAGAAAAATGCAAATGCATGGGAAAACTTTTAAGTTTCATCTGTACCGTGCTATTCCAATAAGCTTTGAGAATATATCAGTCCCTGGAGACAATGAAATACTGTTTTTGCAGGATTCCTTTATCCAGTATATTAGCCTATATTTTTAATAAGATGCAAAGTGCATTAAACCATTCAGAAAGTAAGGAAATTTTGGGGATGTCAACAGTCCCAAAAGAGTTTGGAATATCAACCTAAAATTGTCGTTCCTGAATACTGAAACTTTGATCCTCCTCTTCCACTTCATTATTTTTTTTTTCTAATAAAGTTTTACATTCTTAAAGTCTTTGGGAGCCCTACTTGCTTTTTGGGGAGCACCTCCTTACAGAGATTAGTCTTCTCTACTGTTGAAGATAAGGGTATCCACAGGATATCATAAAAAAATTCAAGGTTGGAGCCACAATGGTATGATTGAAGCTTCTTCTGTTTTATAGTGCAATGCACATTAGAAAATAAGCTATGATCAGACTCTCATGGCCATTTAGGTGACTTTTATGACCTATGGACCCTCCTGATTGAAGCTACTATTCCTAATCACATTTTTGAACTGGTTTTTTGGTAGGTTCTTATAGTTTTGAACAAGGTTAGAATAATAGTTTTATTCTCCTTTGGCTAAATTCTGGTTTATTTGGATTTTTGTTTCTTTCCTTGTCATGTTCAGTTGTCACAAATATGTATTTCCCTTCTTCTTAAAATCTATAATTATTTAATAATTACACCAGCCTTTTGGGGATTCATGCATATCAGATCTTTTTAGAACTGAGGAGAGTTTTTCCTATCCTTTTTCCTTTTTTTCCAGATCTTTAGTCAGTGAACATAGTAAACTTCACCTAGAGTACCAAAAATAAATTTAAGCAATAAAGCTGCAACTAGTTTGATTTGAATATGGTTTATGCATGGAAATATTTTATTATTCTTCATATTTTTTGTCTCTGAATGTTTTGGTTCAGGAATAATTAAGCAGTAGCTTATTTTGCGCTTTTTAATCCTTGCATGTCAGCTGCTTTAATTTGGAGCTGCTCTAATCTGTATAATATTTCTACACAGTCGCTACCTGTATATATTCTTCTTTCCCTAAAGATTCATTTGCCTGCAAGGATATTTTTTTGTTTTGTTTTGTTTTTTTCTGATCGCTGGCATAATTTTCTTCCAGTTCATAAGACTGGATACATTCTCTGCCATATGAAACTATAAAATTTGAATACATTTGTACGTATTCTTTTGTTTAAAGTACAATATCCCCAGACCTTGCTAGCCATTGTCTAACCCACAGAAGCCTTCCAGAGCCAGTTTTTCAGATTCATTTTTTTCTGCAAAATTAGGCGTAACTGAATATTTTCAGTTTGGAATTTAATACTGGTGTTGTTTTGTTAGATCTAACCAAAATGAATGCTTATTCAGTTCAATGTGGCTTATTCTTCAGGAAACGAGTATAACTTGTAAGCTAAATCAAAACCATTGCCCTTGCCTGGAAACAAATCTGTTTTTAACAATTATGATAATCTGACAAAATTAAATCTGATGAGACAAAGCTATTGCTAAAGTCCAAGCAATATGAATTTAAAATAGTGAAACTACACAGGAATTATATATTTTGTAAAATGGTTTCATCTTATTAATTAGTGAACCTACATGCTGTGGTGTTAGAAACGTTGCAGAAATAATCTACAGAGTTTTCTATTTTTTATTTTACTGCAGCCGAGAGATAGAATGTTGTCATTCAAAGCCATGGATGTGAGTCAGGACCATTTCATTAACATCTTGTTTTTAGGAGTGCATCAGATTTTATTCATATAAACTTTAAAAAGTAATGTTTGAATGGAATACATTTTAATAAATCCATGTAAAATACAGAAATTTTGCAACATCTGAAAAAAGGTGAGTATTTTGTGCAAATCTTGAGTAGTTGTAATTTGCTTTTGGATGCTACATTTTACTTCCCATACTATATAATTTTAATTTTAATGGGATTATTTGATTTTGGGCATTTCTAAATCATGGTATTGGAAAATATAGGCAAAAGATGTTAAGAATACAGATCTTTCACGGAAGGCTAGGCTTTGTCTACCGTCTAGCTTGTAACAGTTAAAGTTAAATATTCACCACTGTAATTCATTCTTCTAGGAACAATAAGAATTGTTTTATGGAAATGGGAGGCTTCATAGCTGTGAAAAAGATGTTAGGAGATTGACAGCTCCATGCAAGGCCTCCATGTTCAGGTTCAATCAGGGCCAAAGTTGGCTGCAGGATTTAGTGGCTTATTCAAATTGAGTAAGCGGGTGAGATCAAAAGCAAAGAACATGTGCAAGGGCTACCACTTCTGGCTTACAAAAATCTGAAAAATCATGAGATGTTAGCAGAATTAGTCAAGACTTCTGGAATCCAGAAATGGGTTCTAAAGAAACATGCTTTTATGGGAAGATTAATACAACAGCAACATTCAAAGGAAGACTATAAAGTATGATGCAAGAGGCTGATATACAGGTAGTACACTAAGCAACCAGAAGTCAGAATGAAAAAGCTTTGTATTCAGTAATTCAAGGACCCATCCAAGCCTCAATTTGCCACACTTCTATTCTTAAGAACCTTTATTCAAAAGGAATCTCCACTTTTCCATAAAGTAGGCTTTGTCCAGTCCCCATTTCTGCATCCTCTATAACTAAGTACTTTCTCAAGGTTGAAGAACTTTGTGTTTCTCAGGAGGTTCCATCGGTGAGGTTTGGGGGAGAATCTTTGTCCCCTTCCCAGCAGGCGCATAATCTGGGTGTCCTCCTGGACTCTCAGCTGTCTTTAGAGGACCATCTGGCGGCCGTGACCAGGGGGGGCTTCGCAAAAATTCGGCTCGTGCGCCAGTTGCACCCTTACCTGGACCGTGATGCCCTATCCACAGTCACTCATGCCCTAGTCACCTTCCGTTTGGAGCCCTCTACGTGGGGCTCCCCTTGGGGTGCACCTGGAGATTTCAGCTGGCCCAGAATGCGGCCACGCGGCTGGTAATGGGAGTATCCATGTTAGGCCTCTCTTGCGTGAGCTGCACTGGTTGCCGGTTGCTTCTCGGGTGCGCTTCAAGATCCTGGTCATCATCTATAGAGCCCTATATGGCAATGGCCCGGGGTACTTGCGGGACCACCTCCTGCCAGCATCGGCGCCCCACCGCCCAGTTCGCACTTACAGAGTCGGCCTCCTCTGGGTGTCGTCAGCCACAGTGTCGGCTGGCAGTGCCTAGGGGGAAGGCCTTCTCTGTGGGTGCCCATACCCTTTGGAATCAACTGCCCGTCGAGCTCCGGTCAGCCCCTGATCTCCGCTCTTTCCGGTGTGATTTAAAAACTTGGCTTTTTCAGATGGCCGGCCTCGGTTGATGGGGGGGGGGTGTTCTTTTAACTGGGATATCTGTTGTTTATTGAATTGCTTTATTTAATTCTCTTTTAATGTTTGTATTCTTGTTTTTTATTGTTCACCGCCCTGAGTCCTTCGGGAGAAGGACGGTATATAAATTCAATAAACTATAACTAACTATATAGGCCAAAATGCCAAACCTTGAGAACCTCTCTTTAGGGATTGGGATTGCCTGTCACTTTCTGGACTGCATGCGAACTGCTTCCTAGTAAGCTGCAGATCCAGATTGTTTTGGGGTTTTTTTCCTTCCTTCCTTCCTTCTCTCCTTCCTTCCTTCCTTGCTTTCTTGCTTGCTTTTCTCCCTCCCTCCCTCCGTCCTTCCCTCCCTTCTTATTTACCAAAATCATAAACCATCCATCTTCCACAGAGGGACTCCAGAGTCCTCTACTATGTACATAACATTCCATAGATCCCCACATACTTTTAAAAGATAAATACAGAAACTGCCAGAATATAGGAAGGGAATGTAAAAAAAAATTAGCAAATGTTTAATTTTTATTTATAAGTTACCATGAGCTACATTAAGGCTTCTAGAATTTATATTTACTCCTGATTGTATTGAACATGTTAATTTAAAAAGGCAGGATAAAAATCTAATAATTCTTAATCAAATTGTTCTTAGTCAAATTGTTATGCACATTTATAGGGTAATTACACCCTTAGAAAGATTACACTAAAGTATGCACAGCTGTTAACCCATACACAAAAACCAAACATTTGCTTTGTTTTTGATATTGACTTTAATACCATATATTGGAATGTCTCAAGTGTCTCAACTTTTCATTGTTAGGAGCAAGGTGACCTTGATCTTATGCAATAAATGCTACACATCATAATAGCCAGAGGCTGGAAATCTACACACACACACACAAAAGTGTTTTCTGCAGCATAAGCCAATGTGCAAATGTCTCAACTTTGTTTGTCATTGGTCCGTATTGCTTCTCTAGGAGTCGTGTGGCTGAATTTTCTAGACATTCATACTCATAGAAAGCTGTCATTCCATTTTTCATGTGTGCTTACAAAGATGGCACCTAAGCATTTGTGCTGCCTTGTTTGCACAGCAACAAACTTAAGCGATCCCTTTGGGACACGAAACCTCTGCATCTGGATATTCACTCATTGTGCAGGCTGGTTGGGGAAATCTGGGAGTTGAAGTTCATACATCTTAAAAGTTGCCAAGTTTGAGAGATGCTGTGGTACAATAGCTCATGTGGCTCACATCTCTACCTTCAACAAAGACACACATGGAGCTATCTATTTTGTCATCTTTAACTAAAGCAAAGTTACTGAAAAGTGTACACAAAGTGAAGTGGCCCAGGTTAATAGTCAAGGTTGACTCAGCCTTCCATCCTTTCGAGGTAGGTAAAATGAGGACCCAGATTGTGGGGGCAATAAGCTGAC
>JANHFR010001590.1:0-11646 GCA_032468015.1 Mimophis mahfalensis | reverse complement strand
GGAAAGGGCGGTATATAAATGAAATAAATAAATAAATAAATAAATAAATAAATAAATAAATAAATAAATAAATAAATGTATCAGGACTTTTTCCCCCTTCGCTAAACCGCACATAACGCATCTGGCCCACAGGCCGCAGGTTTGACATCCATGGTCTAAGGAAAGTATTATTCTAGCACATATCATCAAATTCCTAGATACAAACATTTGGGCCCATGTGACTGTGAAGAACTAGAGCAGTGTTTCTCAACCTGGGCAGTTTGAAGATGCGTGGACTTCAATTCCCAGAATTCCCAGAATTTTCAGGATGCAGTACAAGCCATGGCAACAGACAATTCCTTCAGTTATGTTTAATTTCTTTTTATAATTCCCATTTTAAATGTGTAAGTTAATTCTCATGAACTGAAACTTAATTTGTATGTACATCTATATTATTTTTGTGCTCTGATCTTTGATCGTGAATAAGATTGATGCTTATCAATAAAGACTGAAATGGTTGAAACGAGGAGTCCTTGCTGCTCTCTGAGCTTGGTTGTTTTCTTGCAGACACTTCATGACCCAAACTAGGCAACATCATTGGCTAGCACTGATGATGTTACCTAGTTTGAGTAATAAAGCACCTCGTCAATGTTTATCTCTAACCAATAAAATAACTACTGTATGTTTTTCACTATAAGATGCTCCAGACCATAAGACGCACCTAACTTTTGGGGACCAAATGAGAAAAAAAATCTGCCTCTGCCTCCCAGCAATCTGCCTCCTTGCAGCAAGCAGCAAACAACCAGTCAGCTTCAACACAGCCTGATTAGCACAAGCAGCTGATTGACGGTTAGGTTGGCCTCCTGGAATACCACCAATCAGCTGTTCCAGGCTGCGGGTATCACCACCGCCATCGCCACCCATCACTGCCACCGATCGCCACCTTTGCATGCCCCATTTTCAGCCTCTGCGTGTCCCGTTTTTGGTGCATTTCAGGTGGTAAGGATAGCCACCACCGGTGGTGATCAGCAGCAATAGGCAGCGGCGGCGGCGATCCCCACCACCTGGAATAGGCTGAAAACGGGGCATGTGGAGGCAAGCAATGGGGCATGCAGAGGCCGAAAAAGGGATGTGTGGAAGTGTGTGGAGGTGGTGATAGGCACTGGTGGTGGGTGGTGGTGATCCCTGCAGCAGGAACAGCAGATTGGTGGTATTCCAGGATGTTGATCCAACCGCCAATCAGCTGCTCGTGCTAAATCAGGCTCTGCTGATGCTGACCAGGCTGTTCGCTTCAAGGAGGCAAATTGCTGGGAAGCAGAGGCCGAAGAGTGGAGGCTGGCGGCTGGGTGGGGCTTCAGCAACATTTGCTCTATAACAGTGGTTCTCAACCTGTGGGTTGCGACCCCTTTGGGGGTCAAATGACCCTTTCACAGGGGTCGCCTAAGACCATCGGAAAACACATATGTAGACCAGCAGTTGGGGGTCATCACAACATGAGGAACCGTATTAAAGGGTCACAGCATTAGGAAGGTTGAGAATCACTGCTCTATAAGATGAACAGACATTTCCACCCTCTTTTTTGGAGGGGGGCGGAAATTGGGTCTTGTAGTGAGAAAAATATGGTAATTGCAGCCTATTTTTGGACAGGTGAGCCTTAGAATCAGTTTCATACTAAGAGCTGCAAGAGCAGATAATTTGATTGCATACAAATCCAGGTGCAATTCACGGCTGGGAGACTGAACCACAGTGTTGAGAACATTGAAAAAAATTACATCTATTACTTGTCTACTATCCATGGTCTCCATCTATCTACAGTATTCCTTGACTTATCGCCATTTATTTAGCAATTGTTCAAAATTATGATTGACCTCCCCAGAGTTACTTATTTCTTGTTTTTGAAGTTATGATGGCCACTCATGCACACAGACACAAACACTGCAGACATAGGAAGACATTTGGGTGCTTGGCAAATGGCTCATCTTTATGACTTTATGACACAATTTGCAATGTTTTCTGCCTGACTCCAGCATTTACTTCCAGTTTCTGGCAAAAAATTGCCCATTTTAAAGATGTCAATATAATGGGAGATTGTAGATCAAAACTTTGACATCTTGCTCTCAAGAATTATCAAGCCAAAATAAGGTTATTGAGAAATGGGGAAAGGGATATTGCAGGTGTTAAGGAAGAGTTTTTGCAAATGTGTGACATATCGGTCTTGGCAATATTCCCTACTAATTAAAGGATGAAGCTGTATAAGCATTTTCATAAGTTTTTCTTTGTTTTTTTACAACATAAATAACATAAAGGAAAATCTTAGAGAGTTCATTAGGTAATATATTCAAATACTAAGAATAAAATATCTTCTGGGAAGGGAGTATGCAAGTAAAGACACAAGTCAAATATGACTCTTTTTTTTTTATTATTCCAATTTATATGCCGCCCTTCTCCAGAGACTTAGGGCAGCTTACAATCTCTAGAAACACAATTCAATGTGCTTAGCCATAGCCTTCATTCTCTGTATATGCCTGCTTATTATTATTATTAGGGCTTTTGGCTCTCCCCAAGCGGCATTTTTACCAAGTCAGCTTATTGCCCCCAACAATCTTGGGTCCTCAATTTACCTACCTCGGAAGGATGGAAGGCTGAGTCAACCTTGAGCCTGGTGAGATTCGAACTTGCCTTAATTACAGGCAGCTGGCAGCCCGCTGCTCTACCAAGGCTCTTGCGGGATGCATTGATTCTGATTTCTTGGCAGGGTTTCTTACCAGGGCAGGGTTGTTGCTATTGCCTACTTTCAAGATTTTTATTCATTGGCTCCCAGGGTGTTTTGTCTATCTAATCAATGGCTCTGGAATTCCTTGGCACTGCCTCTTCCAAGGATAACCAAGACCAGCTTGAATACCAAGATCAGTACAGAGGCCCTGGTGCTGCTGATGGCTGAGCCTTAATGCGTTTGTCCATTAAAATCAATGGCCCTGGTGTGTCGTATATGATAGTTCTCACAGTCAATTCATTGGTGTTAAACTAATGAAAATAGTCTTATAGAATCACTAGTTTTTCCTCATCAACACTGTACCATATTACGGTAGCATACAGTGTTAGTTACAAAGAATTAGGAACATTCGCTGAGTTCAAAGCATTGAAGTGCTTATTATTGCTACCTACACACAAAACTCTGGTCAACTAATGGTTAAAGCTGAACTGGCACTAGCTAAGGAATTCATGGGTGTTGAACTTGGGTCTCTTGTGGCTGCAGAATGATTCCAAACTGATGACATGCTTAATACCACTTTCCAGCTCAGCCTGCTCATCTACATATAGTAAAGAAAGAAAAACAAACTTAAGTGGCTTTTCACATAGGAAAGGCAGGTCATCTAGAACAATTTAATAGAGCATAGCTAAACTGGACGTAATGGACTATGGGAAAACCTACTAAATGAATTATGAGCAAGTAGCTGTATCTCAAACTTCGTCCTCAAGAAGATGTTAATTCCCAGCAGGTCTGACCTTTGATCTTTGTAAAGCACTGCTAATACTCTTAATAAAATGAAGAACAATCCAATTTGCTTCTATTGGATATGCTATAATTATGTACTCTTAATTGTAAAGGAGGCCCATTTAGGCTTGAGAATTTACTCAGAAATCAAGAGTTATTCAAATTTTTAAGTAGTCTGCTTAAAATCCTCCGTAGAGCAGCCGTGAAAATTAAAACAGGCATGATTACTGTATTTGTCTGTCAGCATTAATTGTAAAATGAAAGATAAAAAGCAAAGATTTTGAAATGCTAATAACGTCCTTGAATTTTTATTATTAAAACACAGTTCATTTGTTACTCTTAGACTGTGGAAGCAAAAAGTTAGGGAGAACTGCTCCATTTCTGTACGTCAGAACAGTCCCCCTTTTATAACCATGATTTATTCTATATGGCACTGGTGTCCAGTTTAACAATCTCAATCAACAATATATAGAATTTTTCAACCAAGTATGGTGAAAGGACTTCGGAGACAGTTATGACCGAGGGTTGCTGCTGGGATAAAATCTGGACATTGTCCAGATTCCCAATAGTTATCATAGTTCAAACGAAGCTAAAACCATTTCTTGGTTTCTGCAATGATGGCTCTTTCCTAAAAATTGCTTTCCCTCTCAGTCAGGCTGAAAAACATTTGGCTTTCCAGATTTCCCTGAACTGCAACTAAGGCACTAGAAAAGAATGCTGGGACTTGTAGTTCAGCCTAATGCTGAGAGTCCCATCCCTGCTGTAAATATTTTGTCCAGTTGTCCAGGTGAATGTCTATGATTGTATATGTGCGCCTTTGTGTGAGTTTTTCCGCCCCTGGTGGATTATCTGGACAAGCCCCTGAAGTTTTCTTGGCAAGATTTCACAGGTGGTTTGCCACTGTCTACTTCCTATGGCTGAGAAAGAATGACTGGCCCAAGGTCACCAGCCAGCTTTGTGCCTAAGGCAGGACTACAACTCAGACTTTCCTGGTTTCTAGCCTCAATCTTAATGATAGAATCATGGGCTTTCCCCCCCTATAAATGTAGTGAATTAATTTTAATTGTTTTAATTAAATCATTTGCCATTGTTTCTTCCCTGTGGCTGAGGAAGTGTGACTGGCTCAAGGTCCCCCAGTTGGTTTTATGCCCAAGGCAGGACTGTAACTTATGGTATCTCGATTTCCAGTCTGGTCACTACACCAAAGAGTAGCCTTTCCCTCTCTCTGTCTGTTCACGGATTTCTTGCTGCTCCAGGCTATCTGATGGGTTGAGATATTCCTTTGACACTACCCTGCTTTTCTGAATTTAATCTTCCACTCATTAGTGTTTGTGTGTAGGTGTGGGTGTGTCCACATCTTTTTGTTACAAACCTGGTTTACATAGCACCAAAGTTCATATCAGGAGAGCCATATCTCTACCATGAATAACTTGCCAGGATTTTCAACTGGATGGATTTTCCCCCAATTTGTCCTGGGCCACAGTTGTGAGAGAAATGCTCCTTTTCTCCATCTCTCAGTATGAAATCTGAAGTAAGTGCGACTCGTATAACTATCCTCCTCTCACTGGATCTGTGGATAAGTTGGATGCATTTTTAAACTTCTGATATCTTCTATGATCTGCAGCAACGAGGAGGAAGCAATAAATGACATCATGCCATGTTATCGCATCTCGCCAGAAATGACCCAGTTCAGAAAATCTTTATGATGATGTCATGAAGCATATGACAGCATCGTGGCTTGTACTGGACATCTGCCTATTCCTAGCCTGTTATCCCTGCTACATTTCCTAGCCATGCCAATATTTGATTTCTCCAACAATCAGATTCAGCCCCGATTTTTATTTTTATTTTTATTTTTATCTAAGAATAGCAGTATGATCCATGGTGGCGCAGTGGTTAGAGTTCAGGACTGCAAGCTATTTCTGCAGACTGCCGGCTGCCTGCAATTTGGCAGATCGAATCTCATCAGGCTTAAGGTTGACTCAGCTTTCCATCCTTCCAAGGTGGGTAAAAGGAGGACCCAGATTGTTGGGAGCAATATGCTGACTCTGTAAACTGCTTTATATACTCTAAAGCGGTATATAAGTCTAACTGCTATTGCTATTTGCCATATTAATAAAATTATTTGTAATCACTTCCCTAAAGCTGAGAGGATTCTTTAAGTATCGATTTTAGATTACCTTGTGCATGGTTCAAAGAACTGATTATTATTATTTTTTCTTAAGCTTTAGATTAGTCTCACTCGATTGCCCCAATGAAAAACGTGCAAGGTGACTTCAGCTTAGTAATGGCAACCATGAATTGTTATGAGGCCAGACAGATCTAACAACTTCCCTACACATTATTAAGCTGGCCTTTTACTTCATCACCCTGAGAGGACAAAACTGTCAGTCTGGCTTCTTCTAGAAAATATCAGTTATTATATATCTCCAGATTTATCTATGAAAAAGCACTTAGCCTAATATTCTCCATATAATCAGGCTCCTTCTGCTGTGAGCATTCAGGCCAAACTTGATTTCAGGGCTGTATTTTAAAAGCACTGAACATAGTCATCACAAATAAAACTTTCTCTATGTAGCAATAATTGGCTTCAGTTTATTAAGTTTAACACTCTGCTTCAGGCAATAAGCCTCTACCTATTGGGTTCCTACTCTTAATATAATTAAATTTGAACAAAACAATATAAAGACTGAAAGATTCTCTTCCCACTTTAGATCCAGATTTGTCCATGTTTGCAAGGCCCACCAAATCTAATTCCAAATCTTTAAGAGGTCACCAGATTGACTGGAAGTTATGACAGTATTTCATGTTCTTGATTAGAAAATTAGGACAGTACTTTTCATTATCACATTCTGTCTGTCTGTCTGTCTGTCTGTCTGTCTGTCTGTCTGTCTGTCTGTCTATCTATCTATCTATCTATCTATCTATCTATCTATCTATCTATCTAATCTATCATGTATCATTTATTGCATCTATGGGACTTAAGGTTGCATTGTTATATCACTAGTGATCTCAACCTTATCAATGTCAGCTGTGATTATGCCATCAAAGTCGTGTCTCTTACATGTGTGTAGTCACAGCCACTGTCTTGATTCTTTTTTTACCCAACCTATGGACATTCCTAATCTCTGCCCTATATCTATTCTAGACTTGATTGATTTACAGAGTACACGAATCCTATTGGATGTGATTTCGGTAATGATGTCATGATTCTCCAGCTAGTATGATGTTAGTTGGCAAACGAATTGTCTGCATCAGTAAAGTTGACGTGATTCAGTAGGACTGCAGATCAATATTCCTTGTTAGCTTTCCAGGGATTTTGTTTCCCTGAGAACACTTTTATTTCTGGTTTTCCAGATTCTTTTGGTTTTGAGTTAAGCAGTAAGATAATGATTGGTAGGGATGTCTATGAGAAACAGGAGGAGGAAGAGCTGAAGCCAGGGCAACAGTCAAATAAGAGACATCTCAGCCCACAGAGGAAATGGGGATGTGGAAAGCATTTCAGAAGGGACCCTCCCCGGTTCCCTGAAAAGTAAATGGGGAGAAAGATATTTTCAGACTTGCAAGATTCTCTTAGTGTAACCTTACAGTGATTAAAGATGGATCTTGTCAGCTGGAAAACTCACAGCCTGGGTTCAAGACCTGAGTGTCGTGCGATCACTTGATTAATGCTGTGCACTACTTGTCCCAGCTCCTGCTCACCTAGCAGTTTGAAAGCATGCAAATGTGAGTAGATAAATAGGTACCACTTTGGTGGGAAGGTAACAGTGTTATATGAGCCTTAGTATATAGCCATGCCAGCCACATGACCAGGAAGGGTCCTTGGACAATGGCTGGCTACCTCAGCTAAGAAACAGAGATGAGCACCATCCCCTAGATTGGGCAGGCAAAACCTTTACTTTTACCTTTACTTTAACCTTACAATAAGGGTAGCATTAGTACTTAACTGTATTGGGTTTTTGCCTGGATTATCTCGAAGAGATGGCAACTAGATAAAGTGAGCATTTTGTCCCAACAATCTCTTTGATTGGTCAAGTTTGGTTGATATAATTCTGTTACAGAAGTACAACCATCAACAAAGGAGAAACAGAGAGGCCTAAGACTATGGAGCAGTGCCATTTTACCCAGTAATTTTGTTTCGTGTACAATAAATCCCACCCTGGCAAATTCAGCTGAAAGCAATCTCTCTGGCTGTCAGGAAATATTGAATTAGGGCAGCAAAGGGCAAAGATACTTGGCAGAAATTGGGAAGTAGGAGCAATTTTTAATAGCCTAATAAAGGAAAACTGTTTTGTTGGTGGGCCTGCATGATTTAAATAACACACAAAGGGACAAACATCTGTGTATCCAAACCTGTGCATTGTGGGTTTGAAGCCACAACTCTCCAACTGTAGCCTTTCTGAAGTGCTTTGACACTCTCAGATTAATGAGTTTATAATTTAGACCTTGAAGAATTTGGTTAAAGACAGAACCCTGGGATTTTATTAGCAGAGCTTCTGGGCACAAATGAGGATTAAAAGTGGAAGAAGCTTGATCTGGGAAAGTGTTCTAGAAAATTAATTTTGTTTGGGTTATCATTAGACCTATTTACACAGTGACAGTTGCATCTGCTGTCATAATGATAGATGAGTTTGCAAGAAGGAAGGTCTCTTCCAAACAGCATTTCTGATTCATTTTAGCTTCTCTGATCACTGGGGCTTAATAAAGGGGATCTTTGGTATATCTAGGAGGTGGGATAGAATAGATATTAAGGTCGAAGGTAGGTTTTGCCAGATCCTCAGCGCAAATCTTAGACTGGTTAGATGCCCACCAAATGACTTCAGACAAGCAGCCACACATATGCAAGCTACTATATCCTCCCATGTCAGTCCCTTCAATGTGACTGCTGTTCTGTTCACCAAACAACAGCAAATAACAAGAGGACTGCAGTTTTATGTCAGCTTAATTTACAACAGGTGGGTTGCTTTATTTTACCAGTTTAATTTGAGCAGGGTTTACTATGGCTGAAAATTCAGAATAAACCAACATTAAGCCATAATTCCCATTTTGAAAACAGCAAGAAAGCTTAAGTTGTCCATACAAAGGTTGTGGTTACATAGTGTGCTCTGGGAAGATGTGGTTCATTTAGTGGGGCTGAATATGGCCTGAATATGTTGGGTAGATCCCAGGCAGTGGGAAATGGGGGGGGGGGACCCATGGTGATTTTTTGATGCGTTGTACTTATCCAACAAATTGTGCATTCGATAAACCATATGTATCAAAAACAATGATGTACAATGATACGTACCCTGTAAAATAAGATAAAGAGAAGTTTTTTCTTTGCTAAATCAGGATGATTATACCCAAAATGGCCTTTAGACTCAGCTGGTCACTTGAAGCTCTGAGAATGATAATTATGGAATGTAAATTCCACCACAGATTTTTTTTTTTTTTAAAGGGAAGCCGAATTAGAAGATTTACCAAACAGCTGCTGTTGTTTCAGAAGGGGGCAGAAATAATCAGCATTTACTAGTCAAGAATGGATTTTACTCAAAAATCTGTGCAATAATTTTGGAAAGGAGAGTCCAAAAAGGAGTGTTTATTTGAGAACAGTACAAACAACATGGCCTTCTTTAGTGTTTCATTTTCTAAAAGTATATTAGGGAGATTTGCATATGACAAAGTATATGGATTGTTTAGACAGCACAGATAAGACAAAAAACCCCAGAATGCTATCAAGAACAAGATACTTTGCAAAATTCTAGAAGATTAAAGCATTGGAAGCCTTTTGAAGGACATCTGATTGGAGAGGGCAGTTGAACCCTAAAATAAAAAATAAATGTTCCATTAGACTTTGGGAAACAAGTTATGGTAGGAAAATAAACCATAATTTATTTGTACATGGGCTATTTTTTCCTCTTGTTTCCCTTCAGATATTCTTGTTTAAATTACCTTCTGGCCATTCTTCAGCCACCGTCACAGGGGCCAGTAGGGAATTCAATCACATCAAGAAAAAAACACAAATCCTCTAGCCCTCTTGTTTATCAAATTTATGACCTTCCCTCTGGACGCCTTCTCTCTTCATTAATACAGTATTTCCAGTATTGGTGGACCACCAATATGGTTAATTTTGGAAGCAGCCCATACGAAGAGAAACAAAGGGGCCAATTTGAAAGATTAAAATATAACTTTAAGAACATACGATGGGTTCTCCGCCCCCTCCCCATTTAGTAGTAGTCATGCATTTTAGTAATTAAAACAACTGTGAAAAGCTGGAGGTAGCAGCTGCATTCAGAGTGAATGGTGAAACGAGCACGGGGCCTTTTGCCAACTGCTGTTCCATTCATTCACCTAAAACCCTGACCTTGAAATGTTGCCCTTTATATGGGATGTGATGAGGTGTGAATTCAATCTCCATCTTCACTTGGCTCCTGCCGTTCTCTGAATATACATCACCAGCTGTGCCAAGCCACGTCAGATGGACTTGGAAGGTTTATAATATCAACATGCGTTCCCTGGAGGTTAGTTATGGAGCCCCACAAACTCATTTTGAGCATGGACTTCATTTCTATCTTGGCTGAAATGGCCATCAAGATGCTACCAGCACTGCACCATCATCAGCTGAAAGAAAACGTACTATAATAGGCCTTGAGTGTCAAGGTTACTCATTCATTCCGTTTTATAAATTCCTTGATAAGGTAGCATCGGCTACATTCCCATACTTAAGAAAAAATATCGGATGCCCAAATTCCTTCATGAATGCTGCTCCATTTGAAGTTGCTAGAAGGAATGTTCTTCTTTGTTTTTATTTCCATTTGTAGAATTAAATAGGGGTTTCATTCAAGTTCGTCTAGTCCAGGGGTGTCAAACTCGATTCATTCAGGGCTGCATCAGGGTTGGTTTGACCTTGGGGGCCAGGGTAGACGTGGGCAGAATAGGCATGGCCAGCTTGATGTCATTCATGTTGGGGGCACTTGCGGCAGCAATGGGCTCCTGAGCTCCACAGCAGAGTACCGTGGGCTGGTCCCTCACTGTTTCCAGGGCATCCCCATGAGAAAATCTAAGCACCCCATGAGCTGCATCCAGCCTGAGGCCCTTGAGTTTGACACCCTTGACCCAGTTGCTTTCAAGAGATGTTGATAAAAGGGAATGTATACAGGAAAAGAAACAGTTAAAAAAAATACTCCTACACTATATTAAAAGCAGATGTGTTTGTTGGCTGCACCTAGTTGATAATTGTTGGATGGTAATGAGCATTACTATATGTACAAACAATTTGAGCTCATGAATCCTTTCTGTTGTTTTATTTAATTCAAGAATCATTCACACATCTAGAGCAGGAACTTTATATTACATTTCATGTGAACTCATACTTTTATTGTTGCTTGATCTCCTATATAAAGTTAGCTGCATTTTACTTATGCCACATTTTTGACTGCATTAATCAGGTACAAACAAAAGGCATTTTGCCTCTTACATTAATAACTGGTGATTCAGATCTCTGATTCAACAAGAGCTATTCAAACACTTTGAATAAATACTGTCTCTTTAGTTGTGGCCAATTGTATTAAGAGCTCCTTAAGTACTTAAAATTTCTCTTTGCAAAGGTAATAACATCCTGTAAATATTTGGTATATTATTGGTGCTGAAATTCAGTAAATCAGGAATGTAGTTGTGTGTTGGGTGTATATACACTCATTCCCGACAATGTATGTTTTTCTTTCTACAGTTTTTCTTAGGGTTTCAGAAACTGTAGGCAAAGAGCATAATCCTACTCCATACAGGAATTCCAAATTTTAATTAGTGATAATGGATGAAAACAGTAGTTATACTGGACCTATTTCCATTCAACAGGCTCTACAATTGGCCTTGCCATATCTGTATTTGAAAATTGACTAAATTACATTCTTCATGAATAAACCATCTACCTGTTCAAATCGATTTTGTGGTAGTTTGCTAATCATCATTATCCTAAAATTGGTATGGATAGTCACTGAAAATGAAACTTTCAGTCGTTGTTCCTTTCAATTTGATGTTTTCTAAAACTAACTGAAAAATTTACCCCAAAATCTATTTATTCGGAAGGATGTCCCGCTGAAACAAAGATTTAGCCAAAATGTATGTTTTCTTCAAGTTTGAAATTCTGTTTGATTGTTTAGGGCAGGGGTAGGCAAACTTGGCTCTTTTATGAC
>JANHFR010001589.1:74520-85290 GCA_032468015.1 Mimophis mahfalensis | reverse complement strand
AGATGTTGCCGGCAGCAGGTGTTCCCGTAAATATCCCGGACCCAAGCCATTCAGGGCTTTATAGGTTAAAACCAGCATAATAATACTAGAAAATTAGTACGTCCTGTAAGAATGACTTCAATGTAGTTTTGTTCAGTTCAAATTCATTACAGGAATCCTAGCCACGAAAAATTGCACTACTGAAGCTCCATTCAGACAATACAGGTAATCCCCGGGTTATGAGCATTCCCTTAGTGAACATTTGAAGTTACGTGATAAGTGCTCCCTCATGTTTACGAACGAGTCCCGAAACTACGAATGTTGCAACGTGAGTTCAGGCACCCATCTGCCTTCTCAGAGAATGGTTGCCTGACATCCCACAGGATCAGGGCACCCAGAAGGTTTCAGTTGCTGTGGGAAAAGTGGTTGCACATTAATGAGGGGCTTGAGCAATGTGAGTTCACTGCCCCAAAGCCTCACTTCGTGCAAACGCTTTTCCACACAGAGCCCGGAAGTCCTTGGAGGAGACATACTGAGGCTACCCACCACTCCAGAAGTGGCAGGCAGACTCAATGATCAGAGAAGCTGAGCAGGACATGCTCGTCCTATTCTCCCTCTGCTCTCAGTGCTTGCCGGCAAAGAAACAAGAGACACTGGGGAGGAAACAGATCTTCACAAGGTCAGTAACTGACGTGTCAGGTTGGTGAGGGGGGGGAGAAGCAATTGTGAGGAACATGAGATATTTCAGTGGGTTGGGGGAGGCCTTGGGTGGTTTGAAGTAGGTGGCCTACTCCATCACTAGCCCATCCATCACCCACCCCCACATGGCCTTCCCCACTCCGAGATACCTCATATGCATTTAATGAGCCTCACGGTTAGCGAATGCATGGGCGAAAGGAGAGCATGATTGTATTCAACGTACAGTGGAACCTCGCTTCACAAATACTTCTGTTCGCAACCAAAAAATCTGCTAAATGTTTGACTCAGTTTGCGAACAAATCCTCGGCTGGCAACCAAACACAGATGGAGCAATTTTCCTTTCCACACCATTTTGTTTGTAAAATAGCCATAGCTGGCATCCTCCTCCTTCTCCTGTTCCAGCCACTTCTCCTTAGTCAGCATCAGTCACCTGTGGGTGCGCCGGCTGTTTGTCAATCAGCCCCAGTCAGCTGCAGGTGGGAGGAGCAGTCTGTTACTGTTACTGTTAGGGTGCATTCTGTGGCATATTGAACTATTTGTGAGCTTCAAAATCTTAAAAAAACAATACAGTTCATAGGAGTCTGGAACGGATCTATCGTATTTCCATACGACTCAATGGGAAAATTTGTTTTGGTTCATAACTAACTCAGTTCACAACCAAAGTTATGGAACAAATTGTGGTTGTGAACCAAGGTTCCACTGTATGAGATTCACTCCCACGAATCCTCAGGTTACGAGTGGAATGGGCAGCCTCCATTACATTTGTAACTCGAGGACTACCTGTAATAAAATAACATACACCGTCCATCTCTTGGAAATGTATAGTCTAGAATTTGCCTTCTCCCATCTTCTTCTTAAAGCATTGGTCATACTTGGAACAATTAAAGTATGCTATCAACTGTTTGTCAAAATGCTCTTAAAATGGAAATGAAAAGTATATCAATGTTAACCATGAGTTAATATTATTAGCCAACAAATGAACAGAAGATGAAAAACCAAATCACAACTAATCTTTGGCTTGATGGTATGTGCTGAAATAATACAAGGCTCATGACTTTTGTATCTCTAATTCGGGGCCTAAAATAAAACCAGAACCAATTCTGTAATACAGTAATGGTTTCTAAAGTACAAGTTATTCATTCAGATTCAAATAATACACTGGACCAGAGCTGAGATCTGATTATATATAGGTCAAAGTTACACAGTCTGTTTATGAATCAGGACAGATGTAAACAACTTTGGAACTATCAGCTCTTGCAAAAATATTTTTAAAAAAATGTTTTTCCTGAATGAACATTAATGCATTAAAGAAGGCAAAATAATGGCAGCCCTATGGGGCTTTCTTGTTCTTGTTAAGCAATTCCCATTACAACCCTAAAAGAAGCAACATGTTATGTAATCAGAAGCAACTAGAGCAGTTATGCAACCCAGGAAGTACCATTCAAGGAAGTTTACTTTTAATTACCGGTAGATGAGAAATTAATTTTAAAACCTCCATCAATTCTTTTACAATGAGATAAAAATGTTGAACTGTTGTGAAAATTTTTGATTATTAAATAAAATATTTGTCACACATTTCTAGAAGATACACTTCAAAAGTTAAGGAATTCAGTCATTGATTAACCTGAAATCAAATGATATCTCATGATTAGTAGACTAATATTTTCACTGTCAAGACTGACTCATAATGCACCTCTGCTTGCAATGTGAGAACAGAAATGCAGGCGGGGCCGGGCTGGGGGTAGGGAATGCTTGGAATATATTGGGAACTGGGAGGAATGGGGAGTTTATATGAGAAAATCCTGACACATCAAGGCTGAGTGAGGGGAACCTTCTGAAGGCGCAGACTGTTTTCTCAAAATAAAAAGAACGTCTTGGATTGGAGGGCAGAGGGTGGCCCAAATAGGAAGAAGAGGAAATTAACTATGCTGTTTTTTTGCAGAAAACGTGCCTCAGTGACTTGGGGAGATGCGCAACCTGTTCTCTACCCAGAGACACTGGCCCAACTTGGCTGTAACCAACACCAGCTTTGTTAAGGACAAGGGCTGGTGGGGTGGGAATGGGATCCGGGAGGAGGGGACAGAAAGTGGGACAGACCCAGCTGAGGTTTTAAAACTTGCATGGGGGCCTTTTGCTGCCCAGAGGATGCTTTTTAATGCAAACTGGCGGCGGCACCTGTTGTGGCTTGCCAGCGGACAGCAGAGCTGGCAGCAGATTCACAGTGAAGCGGTTGGAGAAGAACATGGGCCAGGTTTGGAGTCTGGGGAAGGCTCTGACAAGGTTCTGTGTTGGAGGTAGAGAGGGTGCCAGGGTCATCTGCCAGTTATCAGCTGCCTTCGGAGTTGGACAGCAGTGAGGCAGAAGAGCAGCTGGAGCAGATCTGCCAAAAAACAGGAACAGACAAAGAAATGGGGCCGACTTGAGAGTAAGACCACAGGTGGATGGTAAATGGCCACTCCCCTAAGGAATAAAGAGGAGCAAAAGGGGAGTGGTGTTCGCAGGAAACAATTTGTTCCATTTCTTCTAGTGAAACTTTATTCCTACTTCCGTGCCGAGTCATGTCTGCCACCAAGTGTGTTGAAACTTTATCAGCCTGGCAGTTCTCCAAGCCTGATAAAGATCTGTAATCAAGGATGTTGCTGGAGAGGAATTATCTGTACTTATAAGAAAAGGGGATTTGGGTTCAAGGAGTTGGGCTGGCTTCGTGCATACTTGGGAAGCCTAGCTCAGAACAGCACCACTCCGCGGACGAGTAAAGAAACTCTCTCTCTCTCTCCTCTCCCTCTCTATCTTCCTCCCTCTCTGTGTGTGTCTCTCTGTCTATGTCTGTGTCTCTGTGTGTGTGTGTTTGTGTGTGTATGTATCTCTCTCTGTGTGTCTCTTCTTTCTCTCAGAAAGTCAAGGCTGGGCCAAGCCGGCGAGCTCTCCTTGGGGCTACTCCTTTTTTTCCTTCTTGGCAACTTTCTGGAAATCTGGGCTTGCTGAGGAATGAGTACAAGCCGCCATGGAGGCTTCCCTTCGGGCAACCCTCCTCCTCTCACAAATCCCTGGCCAGCTGTGGTGGGGCCAGGAGGGTGCACCCGAGCAGGGAGACCCTCCTCAAGTGAGCGGCTGGGCTCAGCCAAAGCGCAGCAAAGGCACGCATGAGGTGGGTAGCTGAAACAACAAAATAGATGAAGGGCAATGATGGGTTCTTATGCTGGAAATATTGAGCAGGGCTGGGCAATCATCTACCAGAGATTGTGGCTGTATTCTTCAGATTCTATGCTACATAGTCTCAGGGCACTTCCAACACAATGGTTTGATAGAGGATGTAATAAATAAGAAATAATAGCTTGAATAGAAAAAAAAATCTGTACACATACCAAAGTTCCCTTGCCAGTTTCCTTTTGCAATATTTAATAATCGGGTACTTTGTAAGACCCCAAGGTATGTGCTAAAGTAAAAGAAGCTAAGTAAAAGCTTAGAGGAAGCTGGTTAACATTTATGTATTAGTAGCATCAGTGACTGACAGTTATGTCTGATACTGAAAACATCCCTTTTTTATCAAATTCTCTTCAGTTCTGCTGTATTAAAAAAAGCTGGAGAACACTACATTATTAGATTTTTTTCCATATAAACTAAGAAGACTAAATACCCTTCCAAGAAGAGTAAGTACCCTCAGGGACGCATCCCTGAGGGGTTTTTCTCTGGCCTGTAGCTCTTCACCTACTAACTGAAGGGACTGCTATTCCTTCAGTTTTTATGACCCACCTGAATCAGGGAGAGTCTAAGAATTACTCAAGATCCTCCAATACAGCTGAGGTCTACAAACAACTTCAGGAGCTGAACTTCATTGAAGAAGCTGCTGTTTTGAAATTTACCTTTCAAATGGATAGTAAGTTGTGCCTTTCATTTCTTAACCACCTTTAAGGACTACTAATCTATACTAAATTAAGTTAGTCAGACTCTGCCTTTTTGAGGACCTGTGCCATTTTGGGGATTTCTTTAGTGTTAAACAACAAGGAAGAAGGCTGCTAAGGGAAGCCAAAATAAAGAAGTGTGGAGCAAAACAAAAACAAAAACTGATAGCGAAACGAAAAGACTGAAAGCTGTGGTTTTAGTTTATTAGTAACTTGTAGCTTGCTCTGCTTTGCTGTGGGTAGCTAAAACCTTGTGATTTTTATGATTCCTGAGTGGTTAGCAATTCCTAAGTGACTTACAAAAAGCTATTCTTTGACCAAAGAGGGAGTCAAGATGGAGGAGAAAATTATTAGAGATAAATTTGAAATTTCTCTAAACAAAATCCACCAGTTTGTTGAACAGCTGTGCTCCAAGGATGATGATAAAACATCCCAAACTACATTAGAGATGGAAGTATGTAGAAAGTTACCAAACGACTGAGGCAACTTTACAAGTAGCTGAAAATGTAGAGGCGTTAACTGCATTTTTTTTGTAATATAAACCCGACACCAACTGGGCATGCGTGGAGGTGACTTGTGCAGGAGGGCTGCCGTCCTGGGTGAAAGGAAGCACTCAGAACACAGACCCCAGGGATGCTGGCCCCCACACACGCTCGCTGCCTCCTTTGCACACGCCCAGAGGGCTGGGCCAAGGCAGATCAGTGCCCGGTCGGCCTGGGCTGGGCTGCCACAAGCCAGTCTTTCGCTGTTTGCAGAGCAGCCCCTTGGACCAGATCTAACCACCTTGCTGGCCAGATTCAGCCCACAGGCCTTGAGACTGACACTCCGGCCTTGAGACTGACATGTTAAGAAGTTAAAGAAAAAGATGTATTAGAAAATTTTGATTTTAGAAGTGTGTTTAAAGAAAAGTTTAGCATTTTAAAAAAGGTGGGGGGAAAAAGAAAATTTCCCTGTAAGGTCAAAAACCTGAAAGAATACTTGAACCTTGTTAATAAAAAAAATGGTGATAGTTCACAAAGATTATTTGGTGCAAATAGAAATACATACTATTTCTATAGCAAGGAAGATAAAGCAGGAATTAATCATTTTATTCAAAGAGGAGAAAGTATTTAAGTATATTTTTCACATGCATATTACTTCTGGATTTTGTGCTTGTGGTGAAAAAAAAATGAAATTTTGACTTTGGTTTTGTTATTTAGATTTGCCATTATAGAAATGGCTAATTATATACTAATGCGTTAAAGCAAAAAGTTGAGACTGGAGTGTTTTTATCTTGTACTGTGCTTTCTCTCTCTCCTTTTCCACCTTGTACCTCACACTTTCTTTTTCCCCTCTCTTTTCCCTTCCCCTAATTTCTTATTTCTACTTTTCTTTGTGGTTTATATATTATATAAATAAATAATAAAAACATTGTGATGTTGAAGAAAATATTTGCCTTTTTCAAAGATTGTGCAGTAACAATGGAGAGCAACCACATGATCCTGAGAAAAGAATAAATCTGCTTCAATGAGGTTTATACAGGTAAAAGCCCGTTTGGTGCAGTGGTTAAGGCATCAGGCTAGTAACCAGGTGACAATGAGTTCTAGTCCTGCCTTAGGCATGAAACCAGCTGGGTGACTCTTAATTCTAAGAAGACAATGGCAAACGACTTCCAAAATATTTTGCCAGGAATAGGGACTTTGCAATGCATGAGATTCCAAATGAAGCACCACCCTGCCAATCATTAAAACCACTGCATCTTTTGCCGTATTTCTCATGGCTGTTTTCAAAACAGCTCCCAGTCGTTTCCAAATATATGTGAATACACAACTATGTGTCATGCACATACCTGCAGAGAGTGGCAGGGGCAGCTTTCAAAACAATTTGTGGAACCTTGGCAAAAACATGGTTGCTTTACAAATTTGAAAATAGTTGCTCTGTTAATATTCCCGCATACTGGAATAGTATATATTTTAAAATATATATTTAAATATATATTATATTTAATATATAATTTAAAAATGTATTTTTAAAAAATAGTTTAGCCTTTCTACAGATTACTAAAATTGTCCTTGAAAATGACAGCCTAAATGAGTTTTAAAGTTGTATAAATGAAAGAAACACATTATTAAGACCTGGCTCTGTCAATTGGCACAGGGATCCAAAAGTGGCACACGATCTCAGGGGTGGTGGTAGATTGACTGCGCTCTGTCCATCTTTTTAACTTCATCTATTTTTGTTGAGATTGTAGGGGTTTTATAATTTTTTTAACTTGTAAACCGCCGAGAGTCATTTAAAAAGTGAGATGGGCAATTTATAAATGTGATAAATATTCAGTACATACCTGCTAGTGCCCACTCCCCAGAGCTGTGAGAATGGCCACTGTAGTATAATATATAAGTATCGTGCCTAGGTCCATCTGATGTCCGAAGTTCAAGAAATGACTTTAGTTTAGAATGTAATGTGTCAAATGAAAGTCCGCTTGTGGAATAATCACATCCATAAGTCTCAATCATATGATATGCAAAAAACCTTTGGATAGCATTAAGCATGCCTGTTGACCTCAAATTTAGCTTTTGCACATGCTCAGGTGGAAGCAATGTTGGTTGCCCATCAGGACTAAAGGAAATAGAAGAAAAATTGAAAACAATGTAATGAATACAACTTATTATAAGTTGATTTACTATCTAATATATTATGAAATAATTCACCACAGTAATTGCATGCACTTTAAAAAAAAATGTTCAGTTACAAATGGCTTAAATTAGCAGCCTAAACCATGGAAAAGTTCTCTCTCTCTCGCGTATGAAACATAGTTTTTAAGATAGTCCTACTTCTCAATGATATGCTAATTATGAATATCTATCTGCTTTCTGATATCATGTTTCCCTGAAAATAAGACCCCCGTCTTATTTTCTTTTCTGCCTCAAAATAAGCAGAGGTCTTATTTTCAGGGGATGTTTTACCTGCTTACCTTAGGACCACCGTAGCCACATCTTGACACCTGTCACGCCACTGCCCGACTTCTGCAGCCACTCATAGCCAGATGCCACAAGGCTTGTAGTGCTGGTGCCACTGCTCACGACAGGATGCTGCATGGCTCATCGCGCCAGTACCGCTGCTCGCAGTATGACGCCACATGGCTCATTGTGCTGGTGCCGCTCACAGCAGGATGCCATGTGACTCATCACGCTGGTGCCACCACTCACGGAAGGATGCTGCATGGCTCATCGCACCAATGGCGCCACTCATATCAGGATGCCTCAAGACTCGTTGCATAAGTGCCGCCGCTCACAGCAGGATGCTGTTTGGTGTTGTGCCATTGCATGTGCGAGTGGTGGCACCAGTGCGATGAGCCTTGCGATGTTCTGCCATGAGCAGTGGCACCAGCAAAAGCCACAGGGCATCCTACCACAAGTGGCAGCACCTGCACGAAGCGCCATGTGGCATCTGGCCGCAAGTAGCTGCAGAGGTCAGGGAGCACCATGACAGGTGCTGGGGCATGGGAAGTCAGGCTGGGGCAGTCCTAAGGTAAGTGGGTACAGGGCATGTGGGGCATCTCCACTCCCACCCCCCACCGCCCTAGCTTGATTTTTATGCCTGCACCTCACCTCACCTCACCTCATACAATCAGATGGGAGGTGGGGCTTCACTAGGGCTTATTTTTGGAGGTAGGGCTTATATTAGCACTGGTGAAAATCAGGTTGTGGCTTGTTATCGGGATAGGTCACATTTTCAGAGAAACTCAGTATTTATAAAGAAGCACACTTTGGGCTAGATAAACATACAAACATGTGAAGTGGTTTTACTCAGACATTAATAGCCATTTCAAGAAAACCTAGCTGTATTCAGCAGACAAACATTGGCACCAATTATTCTATGATCTTGAAGAAACTTCCCTGTCATTTTTTATCAGTTTTAGGTGACAGAGAATTCAAGGGGTTACTAGAATCTTTTCTGTATATCTAGGCTCATTCATCACTTCTCTCCAACCCGTTCACCTCCAAAGCAGATGGGATGCCACGTAAAGCACTGACAGCCAGTTTCAGATACAAACTTTCCAAATTCAAAACTATTATAGAAAGCAGATAAACAGCAAAATGGGGATCAACAGAAGAGGTTATCCAAGGAAAAGAAATAATAGTGATAGCACTTCATTTGGAATGCTGTTTCTTTTATTAAAAAATATGACTTGTACTTGTTGCTGTTAGGAAGCATTCCATTCAGAACAAAAAGCAATTAACATTATCACTGTTTTCTTTCTTAAAGTTTAAAGTGCTCACTACATCAGTTTTAATAACAAATCAACACATTCCTATGGATTCCTTAAACATGACATATAAAACTTCTCAGATTAGGATAGGTAAAGGAGAAAAATGCAAATCTAGCAATAAATTAGCATAATTGGATGACTGCAATACTGTGTATTATATAACATCTATTTGCATTAACACTTACCTGCAAAAATTTGTAGGGATCACAACTGCATAGCCAACACATGTGCCTCCCAAACAATTTCCTAGTTCATGAAATAACCCATAAGCCATAGATTCAAGGGGCAAGACAATCAAAAAAACACTCATGAAGATTCCATTGGATTTCTACAACAAATGAATTTGTTGTAAGAATTGAATGCATACAATTAGTTTTATCAGTTTGCAAATGTGAATGAAAATACGTAACATTTAAAATCACACTATTTTAAACATGATTCAAAGGCAGTACTGTAATCTTAACAATGCTAATTCTGAATTTGGTCCTAACCTCACCTCCCAAAAAGGTTCAGTAGTATGCAATACATTTTTTTTAAAAAAATAGCTGTACATGCTTATTAAGTATATGCACAGACTCAGCCAAATAGAAGATCTATATTTTGTATTTCTGATTTTTAAAAGTATTAATGTTTCTTATGTAAATATGCATTTTCATGAAATAATAATTTAAATTAGTTAATGAAGAATTCTACTGCAGTGGAAAGAAGTATACAGCCTTTTTTTCTCTGACACCCAGTTGAGTTAACTGACAGTTATAATGCTTCTTGGTGGCTTAGGAGGCAGCTGCAATACATCTGTATAACAATTCTCCCAAGCTGAAAACTATTGGTGCCAGCCTCACCTGTCTTAGTCCTTATAAACATAATGAAGTAATGCTAAAAATAAGAAAATTAATAGAAACCATTGTTAAATGGTTTTAATTATGAAAATTTAGTGGCTAAACGCAAATTGAGGGGGACCAGGAGTTGATGAAAAGAACACAGAGAAACTTAAGGAGCTGCTTCCTAAGTTAGATAAATCTTGCTCTGAAGGCAACTTGGTTTACACATCTTCTAAATTAAAAGTAGTGTAACTTTAACCATCCTAGTTAGACAAACACCTGATAAAACTAAAAGATATTTCCTGTTATGTTAGAGGAAGTTAAGAGGAGACATTCACAGGTGGTCCGTAAAAACAAAGGGGAAAAAATGACAATAACTAGCTTACTTTAAAAAAAAGAAGAGAGACTTTGGTCATATCTTGTGACAAGCTAAAGGATCATTTTGTAATTAAGCATGGAGATCTCTCTCTATGTATGTGTGTGTGTGTATACACACACACATACATGTATGCCTGTGTGCGTGTATACATATACGAACATGAAGAAAATACTACATTTGAGGGGCTTCCACAACCCTTTTTCCAAACCACCAGAAGGCAAGACAAGAAGCAATGGATGGAAGCTGAACGAAAAGAAAAGCAACCTAGAACTAAGGAGAAATTTCCTGACAGAACAATCAACCAGTGGAACAGTTTGCCTTCAGAAATTGTGGGTGCTGCAACGCTGGAGGCTTTTAAGAAGGGATTGGACAACCATTTGTCTAAAATGGTATAGCACATGGTATAGCTTAAGCAAGGGGTTGGACCAGATCGCCAAGGTCCCTTCCAACTCTATGTTGCATTCTGTAAAAGAACTTGTAAGAGAAGTCATAATGTGAATATGAAGCCTCAATATATGAACTCCATGTCCATTACTTTTAGGATGGCAGCAACTAATGAATAAAAGGCAGCTGGAAAATGAAACACAGCTATTTACACCTTAAATAACTCATCTCAAATCTTTATTGCAGTCATTAACCAGCATCAAATATAATAGCAATGTATTTATTTATTTATTTTATTTTATTTTAATCCCATTTATATGCCGCCCTTCTCCGGAGACTCAGGGCGGCTTACAA